>JAMKPZ010004119.1:0-34073 GCA_024699675.1 Amphibolis antarctica
GGGGGGGCAGTTTGTATACTTGAAAATTAATTTTCAGGAAAAAAATATTTTTCTAATTTTTTAAACTTTTGTACTTACAAAATGAGAAACTATTTTTCTCATTTATAGCAACTATAAAAGGTCTTTGAAAAATGATTTCGAATCTCAATCTCTACAAAAAAAATTTCCACCCACCTTACACCTCGTCGCCTGCACCTTCGCCCACATTTTTGCATCGTCCACTATTGCGTGCACCTTCGCATGTTGATCGTCCAGGTATCTTACCTGCCTTGCACTTCATCACTGAAAAACCCTCACTCTACCTTGTACCTCATCACTGTCCACAGTTACATGCACCTCCAAACATTGACCGTCCTTGCCTGCCTTACACCTCGTCGTTGAAAAACCCTCACCTCGCCCTGCACCTCTGCATCGTCCATTGTTATGCACATCTCTACATGTCAGCCTCCGCCCCTCAACCCTTCCTGCATCTTACCCACCTTGCACAATAAAAGTTCGATTTCGTCAACACCGCACCTAGGCTTCAAATTTTTTTTCATTTATAATTTTCTCAAAACAATGGTTAAAGTTTGATGATTATAAATGTACTATTATGTTGATTTAGACTAACATTATGTAATTTGTTATATTTTTATGTTATTACATGTAAAATAAATTATTTTACTGAAATTTTCATTATTTTGTGCATAAATGTTAAAAACAAATTTTCTATAATGTGTATGTATAAACGTGAAATTTTTTTCTAAGAAACTATTTTTAAAATTTATCAAAAAAATTATTTATCAAAATTTCTTGAAAATTATTTTTCAAGTATACAAATAGACCATAAATATAAAATTTATTTGCAAACTTATCGCAAGCGCTCACAGTCAGCTTCCTTTTCAAAACTATATCGTTTTCAAAATTACATGAGTCATTGTTAAACTGACATTAATTAAATAAGCGTCATCTTCACGTTTTGGCAAATAGGAAAGGAGTTCGTATTCCGTGATTTTTAGTATTTGATAAAAACTCGTATTGCTGTTAATACTTATTTAAAAATTCATACTTTTCGTGACACAGTCTTGCACGCGCCTTCCACAAAGATCGGTCATCCGTCGATGAAAGGCATTGCTAGCATTCCTGTCAAATAATTAACACCATTTTCAATAAAGCAAAAAGGCATAGAGATTTATTAGAGTTGATTTTCAAAATCATTTTAATCGTGCTAGCCTTACCAACGATAGAAAAAGAAAGTGCAATTAAAAACTATAAAGTAAAAAGATAAAGTTAAAAGCTTGATAGAAGAGCAAGGTGACATTCAAAACAACATCCCTAGGAATGAAATAGAAAATATAATAGCTAGAAAATTGCTAATTAATTAAAGAACTATGGAAGGTAAATTAAAAATACTAGAAAGAAATGTATTACTTCTAAAAAAAGAAGATGCGGCTGCCACGATGATTTTGTTATTCAATCAAGAAGAATAAATGTTTGAGAATTTCCTTGGAATATCATCGGTTTCCCCGGAATGACCGAAATTTCCATTAAAAATAGAAAAATAAAAGATTACAAATATAAATATTTTCTCGGAAAAGTGCTTATTTAAATTTAGGTGGAATCACGTTTAGTTTAAAGTGTATCTAAGCAGATTAAACAATTGAAACTTCTACAAATATTTATAATCCACAAATTAATACTGCAATTAATTAAGAAATCCATGGAAAATAAAAAATGATAAGGTTTGACGAGAATTTACAGAATAGTAAGAATATTGTGCGTGTACATAAAATGATAAGAATTAGATTTTTAAGTGTTTATATTTAAGAATTGTTAAAAAAATAAATTTATATAAATGTAATGTATTTAATTTCTATTTAAATAAAAATAAGTAGAACAAATACACAAATAATGTTTTCGGGTTGATCATAAAAAATAAATTTAAAATTTTCATTCAAGTTGACAAAAATAACCAAAAAAACCTTCTATCTGATTAGCAATGTGTAGTGCATCGAAGTAGAGAGAGAAGCAATATTAGAGATTAAGAGTTACTGAAGCATAATAAGCTAAATGATTAATTGATATGTTATGCATAAAATCTAAAGTTATTGTTGTATTGACAAACGAGACAATAAGAAAAATGTCAATAAGAGTGTAATAGTCAATTAAGAGACTCTTATAAAAAAGAGTTTGTATTTTCTTATTTATTCTTAGGTGAGAGGATGAGAAATGATACTCGAGAAATAAAAATATAAATGACTTTGATCGGAAAATAATGAGATTGGTTTTTTTTTTTAAAAAAAAAAATTTAGGTTTAGGGTTGTGCACTTTTCCATCATTTTTAATGTGTATAAATACCATAATAAAATTGATAATAAAAAAGTGAATTTCTATAAATTTGTTTTCCAACATTTTCATGTATACAAATACTTACTTAATATAAGATTTACATATTAAAAAATAAAAATATTTTACGAAAGATAATTACATTTTTTATTTTAAAAAGACATCTTACCTTCAATCTATGAAATTTCATATTTTTAAAGATACATTTTTATCGTGTCTGCATCGCTTCCGTGGAAGGAAACTCTCTCGCTCTCGCATGGAGCTGTTGTGTTTTTACCGTAGTTTTGCACTCATCGCAAAAACTTGAGTTGTTTGCGGAATAAATAAAAAAAGAAGGAAACGATATTATTTATATTTTTCCTTCGGTTATCTTGTAAATTAGTTTCTCCATTAAGGGTATGTATGTCTTTTAAATACAGGTTTCATCTTCGATCCGCTTCCTGCTCCTCTTTTTCCAAGCGCGTTTGATCTACTGCCACGCTTATATGTGTCGCAGATGCAGAAAAGGGATATGCATTTCACAGCGCATCGTGCGGAACAGTACGAACTGTGTCACTTTTTCTGACGACTTTTTTTTTACGAGTTTTTTTTTTTTTTTTTTGACTTTGGTGTCACGAATAAATATTTTAACAAATGTATTACTCGCAAAATTTAATGTAAATTATAAAAATTACTTAAAAATATGGTAGAAAATGAAATTTACGTGATAGTTTTTAAAGGTTCATTTCAAAATAGTTAAGAAATGGTACAATATATTTTTGTAAGTTGCCTGTCATTGCAAACGTGTTAAGACTTTGTCGAAATATCCGTAAAATCACGTATTTTACTTAAAAAGTGTAGTAAATGAAATATTTTATAATCGATGCACCTGTATGTTTATCGTCAGCCGGAGATTTTTCAGGATCCGATTAGTTGCGGTCATTCTTCTCATCCAAAACATAATTATGGATATTTTACAATAAACCAAACATGATTTGGTGGCGCCGCTCCCCGTATATAAACACACCCCCCGCCCCAACACTCCTCGTCCCTTCATCTCCCTCCCACTAGTTCCATTTTCGCATTCGTCCCTTTTCGCCGGTTGAGATGACGATTGGTGGCGCCGCCAACCCGGAGATGGAGCCGCTCGTGGTTTCATTCGGTGAAATGCTGATCGACTTCGTCCCCGACGAGGCGGGGGTGTCCCTGGCCGAGTCCAAGGGTTTCCTCAAGGCACCGGGCGGAGCTCCCGCCAACGTCGCCGTGGCAATCAGCAAGCTCGGCGGCCGGTCTGCCTTCGTCGGAAAGGTTTGTCATTTGGGGCTCGTTGTCCTTAGATTTTTGTTTTGTCTTCTTCTTCCTGAGATCTGGATCTCGACCCGAGGCGTCCCGGCTGTTAAGCTCCGGAGATGAGGGGGACTGGATGGTCGGGATCTGGTGGTTTCCGATCTACCCCATGCCGTGGCGATTCGTGTACCGTTGTGCACAATCGATCAATACGATCGTCCTGGACACGGTCACGCAGTGACGTGACGACATGAACGTATTCGTATTTCTTCTTTTTTATTGGGAGTTTTTTTAAGAAATTTATTTGTCACACCCAAAGCTAGATCTAGATCTAGATCTGAAACCTTTAATTCTTCATATTCTGGATGGATCAAATATTTAATTAGATTTTTTGAAAATATGATATTTGATTTTATTAGTGCATTTAAAACGCCCGTGCTTGTGACTGTTTTGAAAAGTCAACACATTTCTGCGTTTGGTAGGAAAATCTGCTGCATTCTCTTTTGATACGACCCAAAAATATCATTTCTTTTATGACTAAAAAAATTTGTGTTAAAGTCTACCACAAACAATGTGCTACAGTTGTTAGTCAAATATCAAGGGTGTTAATTACTCTTAAATGAAATAATTACCGTAGGTGCGATTACTTTTAGCAGAAGTTGCCATTGTCCTTACCTGCCGGATGATACTTTTTTGATTCGTTTCTATTCGATCAAAGATTCGCTTATCATCGTTATTCATGATGGTCAGCCTTCCCCGTGAAGGAGCTCACGTTTTTACCATTCAGAACTGTTCGTGCTTTTCACGTTACTGGTTACGCTATCGGGAGTTATTTTTTTATTGCTAGTAAGGACTTGTTCATGTAGTAATTCACAAATGATGTTCCTCTGGGATGCATACTTTTTAATCGTTGGACGAATGTAATTAATATTGGTCTTAAGAACAACGGTACCAGGGCCTTTTTCGTAATATATATATATATAGTGTAGTGTTTCGCCACCAAAAAGGCTCTAAAGAGTATTATTGACATGTGACTCCACTTCATCATATATGATATATGCACGGATCGTCTTCAACCTGCAGGTCGGCGACGACGAGTTTGGACGCATGCTGGTGGACATCCTGAAGGAGGACAATGTCAACACCGAGGGATGCCTCTTCGACGTGCACGCACGCACTGCCCTGGCCTTCGTCACCCTCAAGAAGAATGGTGAGAGGGAGTTCATGTTCTACCGCAACCCGAGCGCGGACATGCTCCTTGAGGAGGCCGAGCTCAACATTGGCCTCATCAAGAGCGCCGCAATCTTCCACTACGGTTCCATCAGCCTCATCTCCGAGCCGTGCCGGTCCGCCCACTTTGCGGCGATGCGAGCCGCGAGAGAGGCTGGCATCCTGCTGTCCTACGACCCCAATGTCCGCCTCCCTCTCTGGCCCTCCGAGGACGCGGCTCGCGATGGGATCTTGAGCATCTGGAAGGAAGCTGACTTCATCAAGGCACGTAATTGACAGATCCGTACGAGGTTAACCGCTCATCGCTTCACTCCGTCCCGGTCATAAAATGCATTCCATGATTTTGGTTACAGGTAAGTGACGACGAGGTGGCCTTCTTGACCAAGGGTGACCCGCAAGACGAAGCCAACGTTCTGTCCTTGTGGTACGATGGTCTCAAATTGCTCCTAGTCACCGACGGCGAGAAGGGTTGCCGCTATTTCACTAAGGTGGTACCTGCTCGCTCATGCTATTAATAGCTCTATACACGCCCCATACAACAAATTGCTATGCTGACCTGAATCATTTTGTTTGCTTAATTTGTTTCAGAACTTCAAGGGCAGGGTGGAAGGCTTTGCCGTGAAGACAATCGACACGACCGGAGCCGGCGACGCCTTTGTTGGGTCTTTCCTCGTTTCCCTTGCCAGGGACAATTCCATCTACGAGGTACACCCTCCCCATTTACGTGCTTATCTAATCCTTTTTCTTAATCAAGATCTCCACGTACTTGGTTCGTTTCTCAGGACGAAGAGCGACTTAAGAAGGCCCTTGTTTTCTCCAACGCCTGTGGTGCGATCTGCACGACCAAGAAAGGGGCCATTCCTGCTCTCCCAACTCCCGCAGCTGCAGAGGAGTTGATTCAGTCCAAGTGATTTTCGTGGATCGTGATTTAATTAGTTGTTGGTTTTTCTCTAATAAGCATCCTTCGTGACGCTTTTTTTCAATGCAACATGCCGTCTCCCTGCCGCTTGCATTGCTTTAGTTTTTAGCCCCGGCTTACTCTCGTCCTGTAACCAGGTTTATGTAAGACCATGTTGCTTTCGATGTTATCAATAAATATAAATCTGTCAATAATTATAATAGTTGATCATTCATAACACTGGCATTCGGGATTTTTATTAAGGTTTCAATAAACATAAAAATCATCTTTACAGATGCGGGCCCCACATTAAGACACATCTGTGACGTATGTCGGTTGCGATACGAAGTCTTATCATTCTATTCATTAATGAATAAAAAAATCGAAAAAGAAAGCTCTGCCACGTCGGACCATGACGTCTGAAGTCGTCCAATCACCTCACGGCCTCGATCGTGCTTGCATACGTTTCAAATCCAGCGGCCCGTGAAATTTACAGATGCGGGCCCCACAAGTTGATACTTTTGCAGTTTTGCCAGCCGTCACAGGCCGGAGGATCCACGCTTATCCACCCCAATGTCCCACGTGACGCGTACCTCGAAAAATAGAAAAACAAAACATATCGGATTTGAAATTTCCATACCAAAGTAGGAAAAAAAGGAACCGCGAAAATCTTCGATTTTTTTCTTTTCGTAAATCATCAAATTTTATAGAAGCTTTTTGGCAACAACGAACGACGTTGACAAGTACGAAATCACGGGTGTATTTGAAAAAAATTCGATAAAGATAAAGTTTGATTTAATTTTATAAATAAAATTAAAATTATATAATTAATTAAATAATATAAATTTATATATTTAAATTTATAAAATAATAATAACGTTAAAAGTAATTTTAAAAATTACAAAAATCTAAACTCAAATCCAATCGAGACTCTACTCCGTTTTTCTGTTCACGTGCTCGATGAGTGTTTAATTCAATTTGAATCGGAAGTTTTAATTAATTTACGATAGTGAATAGTGATTTTTTTTTGCATTTGTTAAATTTTTAATAAAAATTATATAGTAATTTAAGTAATAAAAGTTTATACGTTTTAATTTATATAATAATAATAACGACATTGAAAGTAATTTTTTAAAAAAAATTCATAAAACTCAAATCTAGGCTGTGTTTGTTAATAAGGTAGGATAAGATTTTTACTGCGTGTAATTGATTGTATATAGTAATTATATTAGAGTAAGATAAATGTATAGTAATTATAGTAGTTTCTTTTACTATAACAATTAAATATAACATATCAAAAATACATTTACCTCATATTGTTGTGAAAATCCTCTTGTTGGTCGATCTACCCTAAAGATCCTCTCACTGCTGTCCAATCTACCTACACAACCCTAGGCTTCGCTTGATCTGTTGTTGCTGCCCTCTCTGCTACAATGTCTCATTGGTCGCAGAACCCCCTTTGACACATCTCGCTCAACAACAACTCTCCTTCAACACATCCCTCTTTCGACGCATCCCTAAGGTGACACATCCCTAACACCACCCATCCCTCCTAATTCATCGTAACTCTCCTTTGTCGTTGGGGGCAAACACCGCACATCCCTCCCAACACATCACATGGACCCAATGAGTAAGCATTTTATTACTTTTATGATCATTCAAAGTTTAACTAAGTGCTCCATTTTGATGTGGTGGGGAAAACTTTCCAACTGTTGCTCTTAAGATTAGCTTGTGTAATAAAAAAATTTGGATATAAAGAGACTAGTCAAACAACGTCAACTTAACCCTCAATGAGTTAATGTATATTCAATTTCAATGTTGTTTGTGTATTATGAAGTACTTTTGTTGACATGCGAACGTAAATATGGTATGTGAAAGATGTTTTTCAGTGAAAAGGTTAAACATGCATTACATTTATAGTGAAGATTGTACAAATGTTCATATATGATGATTGAAATTTAAAATTTTTTCATGTAAAATCTAGGTAAATGTTTGTGCATCTCATGTACATATCATTTTTACTTTACCTTTTCATTTTATTTTTCTTATAGGTAAATATTAAAGTTTTCGGTAATATTGTATTATAGATATTAGTGATGAATGTTTGTACTTTTATTTCAATGACCTTTTTTCCAAATAACTAAAATGTGGCAAGTTTTCTATAAATTTTTAAAACATGTCATAGGTTTTTGGATAAATATGGAAACTTTCTTAACCTAGATTTTAGCAATCCAATTCAGCTGATGTTTCATTTTCAAATACAAATAATCCACTTGATTAATTTAGCATATCCATCAAGGACTACATACAATGCATAATGTTAGATGCATTGGTGGTGAAATAGTGTTAAACATGTTAAATGGACATTAGAGAGTTTGTTTTGACACATGTCAAATGATGCTAAATACATTTAGGAGATTATGTTTTATTCTAAAAGAACGTACTCTTCTAACTGATAGTTGTTAGGTGAGTGTTGAAGAACAAGTCAAATATTTTTGAAAACATGTGCACATGGAAGCAAAAATAGAATGATGTAGGTAACACTCCAACACTCTGGACAAATGATTAGTAAATATATTAATAAAGTATTGGATGCTATAATAGCATAAATGTTGAATGTGATTTAGCAGAAGGAATCATTAACAAACACACCACAATTTCTGAAAGATAATGAAAGGTTTATGTCATTATTCCACAATGCAATTAGAGCTCTTGATGGAACCTACATTCACTGCGTTACCCTAAAATCCTAACATATTGCATATCATTGTGGGCGAGATGCAAAGCAGACCACACAAAATGTACTAGGTGTTTGTGACTTCAACTTACGCTTCATTTTTGCGTCAACTAGGTGGGAGGGCATTACACATGATTGTAAAGTTCAAGTATACAATGTTAAACCCCCAATATCACTTCCCTTTACCACCACTAGGTTTGCTTTATTTACACACTACTTATTACATAAACACCAACTATCTTGTAGATTCTGCCTTATGTTATGCTTGAAAACCTACTTCACCACTTAATTATTTGAGTTTTGTACAGGAAAATATTATCTTGTAGATTTTGGTTATCCGAATTACAAATGATTTCTTGCCCTATACAGAACAACAAAGTACCATTTACTTGAGTTTTAACAATCCCAACCTAGAGGTGTGGAAGAAAATTTTAATTACTTACACTCATCTTTGAGAAATGTGATCGAGGGAACATTTGGAATTTTAAAAAAGAGATGGAATATACTAAACCTAATGTCACCATTTGATTATGATACTCAAGTAAAATTGGTGTTTGCTTGTATGACTCTGCATAATTTTATCATTGAGCAATAATCAAATGTGGATTTTGATGTATTGGAGGAACAATGAAGGACTGTGAACATTGAAAAACATTATAATTTAGAAGAGTGTCAACTTGTTAGAATGTATAATGACAATGAGATGAGACATATGTGAGACATAATTAGGGATGAAATAATGAATATGTGTGAGACATCATAATTTACATATTTTCATTTTCACTTTATGTATTATATGAATTGTTGTTTTACCTTATCTTTTTAGTTCATACTACGAATAGTTGAATGTTATGTTAGTCGTTCAACAATTATGGGATGCTCAACAATTTTTAATGAATTGGTTGTTGCTTGTGATGTGTGTAATGCTTGATAATCAATTTTGAATAGTTCTGAATTACACTATGCTTAATACGTTGCTTATCTTTTCGAGGAACAATGTACATGTACAGGTATAAATACAAGTACAATATAGGTACAGAGACTGGTGCATGGCTAAGTCAACTACCCCTTACATCTCAATGCGTTGATTGAGATGACAACTTAGTATCAATTTTTATTGATATTTGTCTTGATGTTGCATCTATGGGTCACAAGCCAGGTGCTCATTTCAACAAGAAAGGTTATGAGTAGTTAGCTAAGATATTTGAAAAACAAACGCATATAAAGAGAACAAGAATTCAACTTAAAAATAAGTTTAAAAAATTGAGAAAAGATTAACAACTATGGAAAATACTATCAAACTAAACAAGTATTGGATGATATCCAATTACAGAAACTTGGAAGGAGGAAGTGATGAATGGTGGGAGATGTTTAAATTGGTATGTATTTTTATATTTGTTATTAACATGCAACATATTATACTTTATTTTTTAATGTTTGTATTTTTCTTAGTGACATTTGAATATTGTGATAACAGCGTGAACCACAATGTAAGAGGTTTTATAAGAAGGGCTTGAAATTTGTAGATTGATTGGAAAAATTGTTTGAAGGTACGTATACCATAGGCGAGAAGTGTATGCTTTTAGGGCAAAGCTCCCCCATGGTGGAGCAACAACGTGAAATAATTTATGGTAGCACTTTTGATTCATACAAACCTATTGATATATTTTATAGGATTATTGAAATATATTTGATTAGTGAATTTCATTTCACCATTTTGATGTTTGAAATTTATTAACAATCATGAACTTTTCAAATCAACCACCTTCAAACCAGTCCAATACTGCTCCAACTAGTCAAGAGAGAGTAGAACATTTACATACTATGTAAGTGAACTCCTTATCAAAGAGTAGGAGTAAAAGGGGAGACAAGATGCAAGAGATGACATTGTATGCATCCGTACGATTTTAACCAATGTAAATGAGTTTCAAACAACATCACTCCAACACTGCATGGACTTAATGTAGAAGGATGAGATTGAGCTGAACTTGAAGTTATGAGTTTTTGAATTACTTATGTTTAGTAAAAATGGTCATAAATAGACGTACCTATGCTTGTAATCGCCTTAGTCATGCACTCCTTGGCTCAAGATGATGAATAATGAGTATGATAGATGTGAGGTGATTCCTTGACTTTGAAGAGTATGTGATAGTAATATGTAACAAATGTTATGTTTGGAAAAAAACTTCGGACTTTATTGTTGTAATTTACTAGATATGACTATCATATTGTTATAATGGACTTGTATAACTATCATATTTGTAATTATGTTTTATGTAAAACTTGTAACAAGTATTAGCTAATTTACTCATATTGTTTGTGTTTGTAATATTTGATCTAAACGGAAGTTCTTCACATCTAGTTATTCGTGTACAAATGGTCTTATAAAATTTTTTATTTCTAAATTGTTAATGGATGTAGTAGATAAAATGAGAAGTAGAAATGTGGCCAACTAATTAGAGAAGAATATCCATTGATTCACATAACAAAAAAATAAAATAAAATAAAAGTAATTAAGTGAAATGTAGCCAACTATTTTCAATTTTGTAATTTATGGAACATCCATTTAAAAATAGAAAAGAGTCATGGAACTACCGTAAATTGACTTGTGAAATATTTGTGGTTTTGTAGTAGTTAATAATTAAAATTAAGTGATGTAATTGTTAGGTATTTAAGATTAGGTATTTATGGAACATCTGTCGATTATTGTGTATTGTTAGGTATTTATAGAATATTATCTGTTGATTGTTAAGTATTTATAGAACATTATCCATTGATTGTTAAGTATTTATGAAACATTATCCGTTGATTGTTAGGTATTTATGGAACATCCATTTAAGAATTTTGATTAAATATTACGTAATACATTTAAGTAAAATAACGTATTTAAGATTTGAAAAATAAGTTATTTAATTTATTAAAATTAGGTATTGAATATTTTAATATTATTGAAAATATTTGAAAATGAAGGGTGAAAGAATAGCTATATGGTTCATCGTAAAGTTAACTTTATGGCTCACTGTAAAGCTAACATGTTAACTTTACGGAGAGTTGTGGAGTAATGGCTATACTTCTATGGTTCACCGTAAAGTTAATAAAAATTGGAAATAAACGTAATTAAGAGAAACAAAACTTTTGTTTAAAAATAGAAGAGAGTTACGGAACTACCGTTTGGAAAAATGGTAGTTTTATAATTATACCTTATATGAAAATGGAACTACCATCAATAAACTTGTAAAATAATTAAGTTGTCTTGTAGTTAACTTTTAAAATAGTGATGTAATTGTTAAACCAATATGAAATTAATTAGTGCAATTAATTGATTATTGATTAAAAAAAGTTAAAAATAATATTCACAAAATATACATAAAATATTGTAAATACTTTTATTAAAATAATAATATATATTTGCTACTATATAAGGCAACAAACTAAATCTGTTCTCTAAAAGATTAGACAACGAAGTCTGTTAGATAATAGATTTAGTTTGTTGTCTAACCAACAGAATAAAAGATTGAATCAACCGAATTTTCTCTTATTTGGATAGGAATATCTGTTAATTCAAAATAACAAAATGAAATATATGCATGTCATGGTTGAAAATGTGTATATTTTTATAATATTGTTAAATCTGTTTTAATATTGTAAAAAATATTCTCGTTGTAATAAAAAATGTGTACCTTTTTTCAACATTAAAAAAAATTTATTGACATCTGAAGTGAAAAAAAAGGTTTATTAATTCAAAAAAATCCGTTCATTCAATGGACCTTAAAAAAAACTTTCGTAATTCAATGTGAAATCAATATTAAACAAAAGAAGTAATGTGAAATTTTTCCAACCGAACAAGACCTTAGACTAGGGTCCCTCGTAAACGGTTAATGTAAAATTTTTCATCAATTTTTCCATAAACGATATAAGTAAATAATTGATGGAGATGAGGGTAAATTTGAAAATAATTGAATAAAAAGTCACATATATTTTAGTCATCATTTATACTCAAGAATTATATCATATCTAAAAAACTCACGTAACTTATCAAATCACATTACCTGGTAGACAAACACAATCCTAGTAAAGCCTCCGCTTCATTTTTCCGTTCGTGCACTTGACGAGTGTTTAATTCAATTTGAATCGGAAGTTTTAATTAATCTACGATAGTGAATAGTGATTTTTTTTGCATTTGCTAAAGTTTTTAATAAAAATTACTAGTTTTGTTATTTTGTTCAATTGAATGAATTTTTCTACGGTCATAATTTTTATGTTCTTCAAAATTAAAACCATATATATACCGTTATTCTAATTAATAAAATGATTAGTTAGTCTGTTATTAAATTAGTACAGGTGATTAATTTTATCTAGTAGTCGAACCCTTTTTTCGTATTTTTTTATAAACAACATTGCAAACTTTGATTTTCCAAGCGATCCGAATTTATTACCAAAAAATTTCGTCGTCGTCTGTCGTGCTTTCGGCGTCTTCTTTGAAATCATCGAAAAAAAAACAAACGGGTCTTACCAACACAACCGATCCGGTAAACAAGAGCCGCTGGACTCCCACACCTTTCCAACTGTCGTCGGCCTTCCAACCCACACGCACCACTCGTCGGTCCGACTTAACCAAACATTTCCTCCGGCACGTAGAAAACGCTTTTCGTTTCGCTCTCCCTTTCTTCACACATCCCCAACCCCGAGCTCTACTCCTCCTCGTCTGTGCTCTCTCTCGTTCCAGATTTCTCACTCACTTTATCCTTCTAGAATGGGGCCGGTAAGGGTTAGGAGTACTCCGGCGGCGGTGGGGCGGACGGGACCGCAGGACGCGAGGGTGCTTGTCCGGGAGAGCATGCGGGCCACGGCCGCGTCCACGATGGAATCTTCGGTCACTGCGCCGGCTCAAGCTTCGAAGCATATCGAGGGAGTGGAGAGGGAAGGGAGTGGAGTGGTGTGTCGGGAGGAAATGGACGGGAGGAAGTGGGAGTATGTGGTGGTGGATGCAAGGGCAAGGAAGGGGAGGTTCGGGAAGGGGGCCGCCTTCAGGGCCGTGTCATTGCAGACACCCACGGATCCCGTTCAGGTTCGTTTGATTTGTTTTTTTGTGATGTTTTGTCTGGAAATTTTGTTCTTCGTGTTGGTTCATGCAATCCGAGTGATATTTTATCTCTTCGTTGGAGTCTGATGGCTTCATTTCACGGAAGTATTTTTTTTCCTTCATGCAGAAGTAGAATGTTCGCAGAATTTTAAGCTTGTTATTCTTTAACTAGTCAACACTGTCATGTTGTTCTGTTAACGTTTATCTCGTTTGTCGGGTGGAATTTCGATGATGATCGCTTAGCGATTTATGTTTTCTTCTTGTTTATCTCGATGAACAAAATAGGGTAGATCTGTTTTTCTGACGTTCTTTGAGGGGCGTGATTCAATGACTCGATTGCAGGAGCTACTGTCGTTTATACGTTCTTATGCGTTACCAGAGGGCTTTCCGGATAGTGTTACCCCTTCGTACGTACCTTACATGACATGGAGAGCTATAAAGGTTTGTTCACCTCTGTCTTCAGTGTTTGCAACGAATAATTCATCATCCCTCGTACTGATGGTTGCCAAATTTCTTGCACGTTAAGTGTTTTCAGTCTATTGATTAGATTAATGTTGTATTTAATTGTACTGTCATGGAATATTGATTTTTTTTGCTTATGCCGTAAATGGGTTCCCTTTTCAGCACTTCTTTGGTGGTGCCATGGGTGTTTTTACTACTAGAACTCTCTTGAGTTCAGTTGGAGTTTCTCGAGATAGAGCAGTTACAGGTGCTGTTGCCATCAATTGGATCCTCAAGGTAGTAAATATGTGTGTCACATTATATTTTTCTTCTGCTTTCTTTTTTAAAATTGTTCATTTAAATTCATGTTCTTTTTATTAATAGTGACTTCTTGGATAAAGTTATATTAACGTAATGCACGTAATATAGATTGGAGGGTGAAGGATGGGATGGAAGACTAATTTGGAGGGTGGGATGGGAGTTGGTTAAAGTTTGCATGATGAGAGGATGGGTTTGTGAGATGGAACTTAAGATTATGTTAAATAACATATTTATTGTATTAAGTTTCTGGTATGGTGGTTGATCAGTTTACAAACTTAAGATCAGAGATTCAATTCCTATTGAACAAGGAGAGAATATTTTTATAAATCTAGTGTTTTACCTTGAAGAGTAATTTTGGGAATCCATGAAAAGTTGGTCAATGGATTAGAGTGTGTGGGGGGTTTCCATTCACTTAATATAATAAATACTTGTGAAAATCAGCTGCAAATTGCATGTGAGGGAAACATATTATTATTATTGATTTATATTGAACATAAAATTACCTTTAAATAATATAATATTTTAAAAATTCATAAAAAATCTATATATAAAAATTATGAATGCACATGCAAATAAGTAAATAACATAACAGTTTGTAATACACCATCATATAGGATTTTGGTTAAGATTTTTAATTTTTAATTAGAATTGGAGATCATAAGTGGTTGGGTGATTTGTGCTTGATAATGAAACTGCAATCTTTGTTCCATTAAGAAGCAAAGAATTGTGGAGAACTGTATTTGAATTATTAGAAATTGTTTTATACTTAATTAGTGATTTAATTTATATTTAAGAGTTTTTTTAGATATCACAAGAAGACTGCTGCTTGATAGGTGGCCTGATGTTGATATCACAGGAAGACTGGTCAATAGGTGGCTTGTTGGACATGTCAAAAGAAGATCTGTTAATAGGTGGCCTGTTGGCTTAATATAATAGATGATCTCCCTGTTTCAGTCTTTCTGATAAGGGTGTATTTTTCTATTCTTGTATGCATGCCATCATGCTAGTACTGATTAGTATGGGATGCCTTTTGGAAAAGGAAAACTACTTTTTGTTCTTGATCAAAGAGTTTTGAAGGATGCTTTCACTATTTTGGTATCAGCAATTATTTTCCTGTACCAGGATAATCATCGGTTCTCAGTCTTCTTTGTACCTAGTGGTGACATGCTCCCATCTGAATAATTTTATCTTTGGAAAAACAGAATTATTGTTGTTTGTCTGTATCTTGCTAATACGATGGCCAGTCTCTAACCTTCATGTTAAACAGAATGTTGATTAACCATGATTAGATATATTTTATGCATTTTCCCTAATTTTATTTTGAATTCGGCCAGTGACTTGCATTGCTCAGCCCCTGTATCTGTTAAGTCATTGCATCTGTTTTTCCAGGATGGAGCTGGGCGTGTTGGGAAAATGCTTTTTGCACGACAGGGGAAGAAGTTTGACTATGACCTAAAGCAGGTGGATACTTGACATTATGATTTAAAATGAATCTTTACTAAAAGTAAGTTATGTGCATTATGTTTTTATTCCAGCTTCGTTTTGCTGGTGATCTTTTAATGGAGTTGGGTGCTGGTGTAGAGCTGGCAACTGCAGCTGTACCACATCTTTTCCTTCCTCTAGCTTGTGCTGCCAACGTGGCAAAGGTTATACATTTTTACAGCAACATTTCATTCATCTGCTTATATCAGTGATTCTGTTCAATGTGATCTCATGGTTAAGAACCTTGTTTCATGTAGAATGTTGCTGCTGTGGCTTCGACCTCAACACGCAGTCCAATTTATAAGGCCTATGCTAAAGGAGAGAACATTGGGGATGTAACAGCAAAAGGCGAATGTGTTGGCAATATAGCTGATCTGGTATGCTCTATACAATATTTATTTGCTTATCATCTCTACCAAACCGAACCCATGTTCACCTGTTTACAAATGGGTAGTGTTGGGTTAGTTCAGACCTGAAATTAAATGATCAGGCTCATATTGGATTTGTTAGACCTATCTATTTAATGAGTAGGGTTTGTTTCATCCCATTTATCGAAATGTTACACCTAAATGGGTCAGGTTCGGTCTGACCTGACATGTTTTACACCCTTAATGACAATCTTCCATCTAGTGACCCTTGCCAGACACTGATCTGTTCACCACCTTCTTCTCATTTCCTTCTCTCTGACAGATCATTGCCCTCCATCCCTTTCCATCTCTCTCACATTGACACTCCTTTCTGCTAATGTCAAACACAAATTAATGATATCAGGAGGGGAAGGCTTTGTGCTTCTAAGAGCTATGCTGGCCTTTTCCACTATGGATCAAGGATCTTTCATCTCCTCTCTAGGATCCATAGAATTTTCCTTTTGCCATATGTTGACAACTTGAATCATTACTATGGTTTGTACCTAATTTTCTGCGTCGTGTTAGAATGCCAATATACTTGGCTATTGTTGTGTTTGTTATTACTGCTATTGCTACAACAATTATTGTTACCTGTTTGCCTATTATTATTGTTATTTAACAGTCAATGTGATTGCCATTGTTTGTGCCTTTTTGTTATTGAAAGAGTAATGTGATTGATCATTGTTCTTACCAAGTGATACTTTTGATGGAATATTTCTTTATCTTAATCGTGCAAGAGTCGATTGTAAGATGTGCATGTTAAATGCTCTGGCTTGAATAGGAGTGTTAGAAATAAGTATTAGAGATAAGTCTTAGATGTATGAACCAATAGATCTATATCAATTTAGTTTTATTCCTATGTATAAGGTATAACCCTAGTTATTAATATCAATCTCATAGTCTGTCTTCCTCTCTTCAATGTTGAAAATAAAATGGCAGAAATCTTGAGCCTGGATTTAGATGCTATTTTGTTTATAACATGAGTTCTACTGATAAATCAAATTGAGAAATTCACGTTAGTATGAGTTTTAGAGTGCATAACTTTGTGGTCTCATCCTTATTAATTTGTGGAATTGTTCTCAGGTTCTGAAGTATCAATTTAGATGACATTATACATAGATTCCAAGCATAAATTTTATAGATGACAATGGAGGAAGGTAGAATAATAGATATTATAGATTTCAACAAAGAAGGAAAAATCAGAATATTCTATTAAAGACTTATACCAAGAAAAAAAATGTAAACCTAGTGTGTGAGGCTGCACCAGGATTTGAGATGGCTTTTACCATACACAACTTTGCCTCCATAAATAATTTTCCTAATATTCGAATATTCGACCTCTAGATTACAATTGATCTATCTTTTTGTTACATTAAGGCTCATCCTAACAATTTACACAATGCTGAGTCCTTGTAGATGTTGCATTCCCTTACATAGTTACTTTGTTGGACTTGCATATATTTTACACAATGGTCTGCATTGTGGCTTATGGTATTTCTTGCACTTCAGCTTATGCCTTTGCCATATATTTGTTTTGTATCGAATATTGGGAACTTAGATGCACATAAGTTGTTTTATAGAATTGAAAATTGGGTATTGGCAGAATAGAAATGGATGACGAATTTGTGGATGTGCCTGTCTGTTGTATCATTTCATTTGAATTTAACAATTTCAAAATTTAGATAAGAAAGTAAAGTAAATTTCCTTAACATGCTTATTGCCATCCAACTGATGTCATCTCAAAATTATCATTTGTAGTTGGGCACAGGTATGAGTATCATGGTCTCAAAAAGAAATCCACCATTGACTGCTACATTTGCCTTTCTATCTTGTGGATATCTTCTCAGCTCATATCAAGAGGTTTTCCTTTACATTTCTTGATGGCGTAGCTTCTTTTTGTATATTTTTCATGACATCTCATGCTTGTATATTGTTCTTGTGGATAGGTGAAATCTGTTGTTTTGCATACCTTGAACAGAGCAAGATTTACTGTAGCAGTAGACTCTTTTCTTAAGACTGGTAGGAATCTCATAAAACACTAAGCACTGACAAACACAGTACGTTTGACAAAATCATGTTACTATTCTAATTTCGTTGTATGTTTGTGTTCTGGTCTTACTCTGGGCGTTTCACATTTTTTGTCGGTGATTTCTTGGCCCTCTTTTAATGATAATCTTTTATGTAGAATATTTATACAGACCAATACTTTGTACTTCTATAAAAAGTGAAATATATGTCCAGAAATTTGATTTTGATGAAATGCTTTTTCATCTTCCCTTTAATGTATATGCCTAAGAAATAGAGCAGTTTTTTGAACCATTCTTACCAAAGATAATTTGTCATTTTACCTTGATAGACATCACTTGGCTAACTAATCAATTTGACTGTTAAAATTCTTTTTTTAAAAGATTTGCTATTGAAACTAAAATTTTGTATGGTACGAGATTCTTGTTTATGCCTTTTATTTTGTTATTCGTTTTTGAAATAATTTCTAATCATTTTTTATTTATGAATGTAGCATACTACTTAAAAGGAAAAGTACTTAAAGGAATGTAGCATATTAATCATTTTAGGCTTATTCCAAATTTGTGTAGAGAGAATGGTGACTGCACAGAAGAAAGAAGTCAGGTTATGTTAGTAGTTGAGTTCTACAAACAAAGAAGAGGGAAATTTTGTAGTGAAATGGAAGGACGCAATTGCTTTATAACAACCACATTGATGATTAATACTTTAATTATTCTTTTGGCATTTGCAAGTGTGGTGTAGCTTTGAAATACACCTAAATATGTGCCAGTTTAGTACATTTCTGAGATGTATTGGTGATATTTAAGCAATATGTCTTGATACACGACACCATGTGGTTAACCAATTCAATCAATTTTTTCTGTAACACTAGTCTTGTTATTTAATAAGAATTCACATTACCCTTTTCAAATATATCATTTATATCTGACTAACCATTATTTTGATTAGTTTCCTTAAGACTTGACATGCGGTCTTTTTAACATTTCTGTTTCTTACTTTGTAGGGAGTGTGCCTTCACTGCAAGAAGGGAATTTGAAAGAGAATATTTTCACTTTTCCATGGTCAAAACATACACCTGTTATTCTTGGTATGCAAACAATGAATCAAATATTATGCCAAACTAGCCCTTATCAAACTCATATTCTTCTCTTCTCAGGTTCTAGGTTTGAGGATGCATTTCAGGAGCCTACTTCATTTCTTTCAATAAAGCCCCTATTTGAGGTATCTAGTTTTGTATAAAAATGGACTTGTCAGTGCCGTATTTGATAAACTGTAGGTTTTTTTTTGCATAATTGGTTTTGTTTTTCTGTGTGGCTTTACCATTATGTCCTTTCTTTTTCTGCTGACTATAATGGGTAAACTTATTTGACTTCAATCCTTTCAACAGAGAGAGAAATATATAGTTACCTATAATCCATCAAAGGGAAATATATATGCATTGCTTAAAGATCAAGCCAAGTCGGATGACATTCTCAAAGCAGCTTTTCATGTGAGTTGTGTTTTCCTCGGACAATTTTTATTCATGAAAAAGCCTTTAATTACATCCATGTTCTAAGTATCTGGAATTACAGGCTTATGTGCTGCATCATTTCGTTCATTCAAGTATGGAACAATTCTCTAGGAAGCACGTTTCAGATGGTTCAATTTTGAATGAATCGCTGTCAACTCATCTTGTGCCCACAAAATCAGATTATTCAGAACATATTGCTGAATCTTGCAAGATCGTTTCTACCACTTATAGTTCTTTCAAGAGAAATGCATTAGAACAGGTGACAAATTTACTCATTTTTAATCTGTAGTTTTTATTTAGAGAAGCATGTGATAATTTTAAATGAGGCTTTTCTACCTTAGTGACCACAAGATATTCCTCTCTCTTCATGGAATAATCTGTCCTGATCCCTAATATATGTTAAAGTTTTGAAGTAATTTATTTTTGTAAAGCATGTAACTGTACAAAAAAAGTGCATTGAACAAAAATGCATAAAATTATATGAAATATACAATAATTTACTAATAGTTTATGAATTAAATATTTTTAAAAATTTAAGAATACATCCATAAATCAGGTATACAAGCAAATATTGTCGTCCTGCCACTCACACTTAGAGAAAACAGAAATATATTAAAATTCTGAAGGACCTTTTTAAGGTAATACTCACAAAAAGAGATTTTTTTTTGAAACAAGCAAAAAGAGAGATGTTGCAAGGGCTAAAACATGATCACATTTATTGAGATGGTTGTTTTTGAGCAAAAACATCAAACCACATGACGCTGTCATCAGAGGTACACTTATTTTTATCAATATGCAGTTCTGCACATCATGATGATGAAAGTTCTATGCAGGACGTATCATTTGTCAAAACCAATAAAGTAAAACAAGAGTCACCCCTGCATTATGTCATTATAAGCAATTATTAGTCGATATAGCCATTTTAAAACTTTATTTAATGCTGAAAGATTGAACTATATGATAGTATAATAAGATGGTGGAAAAAAATTGTTCCCTAATTTTAAAAGATAAATTCAGATAAATGGACAAATAGCCTGCTTATAATGTCTAGGTGGGTTCTGGTAAATATGGTTGGGGGTGCAAGCTATAATTCTTCATTGCTGCTTACAATTCTAGATACAGATAAAGTTGTCATTGAGTGTTTTGGCAATTCTGATCGTTTCATTCTTCCTTCAGGGGTGGGTTATGTCAGATTCATTGCTAAACCCTGGACGTGCACGTCTGACTTGTGTATCAGAAGGGTAGTGAAAATCACTTCTTCTGTATTTTGTGTTCTTTCTGCTTACCATCTTTTATTTCATGTTGGGAGCAGTAAGAAGGTAGTTTTGAGTGGTATGCCTGCACACATTGTTCGGTAGCTGCATTGTTATTCAGAAGTGGTTCCATTCTTTCATTTACACAAGAGAGTCACTTTTGCTCTGGGTTATTCTCTCTCCCTCCGCCTCTTGGAGCTGACCACCTTTGTCGTTTATATTTACTATGGAAGCTCCCCCAGTCTCATTTTCTCGAAGTATATTGCCTTGGATATTTTCTGATTTCTGGAATTGTAGTACGGCAACGAAGTCAGCGCAGAAATATGTAACTCGGTACCACACGATGGGAGTGCGCTCTGAATAAAACGTTACCGAACGGAGCATGGTGCTGGTTCTGCCTAGTATGGTTCAGACTCTCACGAGGTACTCTATTGCAATAGATAATCGCTTGGAGATTCATCCGCCATTATATTTTTCCACACTTTTTGACAGCATGTGTAATTGGTAAAATTTTGGGTTTCCCATCTTTTAATTCTTACTTTCTCCCGAGAATTTGGCACGACCTGCATTTCTAAGAGAGCGTCTCATTCAACTTTTAAAATTTTGTAGCTTTTCTGTATCTTTTTCTCGCAAATGCTTTACTGTAGCCTGCATAAACTGTACAGTTGGAATGTCGCCATGCGTGATTTTTTTAGCTAGCTCCTGACGTGAAGGGCCTGCTTGGTAGAAAAACATGCTCTGGCAGTATCTGTTAACACAATAAGCCTTATCATCGTAATCCTTGGAATTTTAAACTTTTGTAGCTTTTCCTTTTTCTAGCATTTCTGTATCTTTTTCTCGCAAATCCTTTACTGTAGCCTGTATAAACTGTACGGTTGGAATGTCGCCATGCTTGGTTTTTTTAGCTTGTTCCGAACCTGACGTGAAGGGCCTGCTTGGTAGAAAAACATGCTCTGGTATCTGTTAACACAATAAGCCTTATCATCGTAATCCTTGGAATTCCTCAGCACCGAGCTGCTGAAAAGCCCACTATCTGGATAAGCATGCTATGGGCTGCCCTACATCTATAAATCTACTATTTGTTAGTGCGATGTATTTGACGCTCATATTAACATTACTACCGTCTACCCAACCTCCAATTACTTTTCTTCGCTTTTTGTTGAAATATCTACCATATCTTTCTGTTTTTTGATAGAACAAGAAACTCGTCAAATGTGGCCGTTCACTCAATTGTGGTAATGATTTGTTTCTTCGTATTAGACATGTGTTTTCAAGTTTCTCTTGCTTGCATGTTTCTTTTTGGCATGATACCTATGGAATGGTAGGCCAGGTTGGGCATATTATTGGGTCTATATCCGTTGGACGGTGCCATGGTGGACGCCACTTCCAGACGAAATCATGGGACAAAATTTGTAATACAATGATATCCCACGGAACACCTCATCATCAGTGGTCAAGTCCCGATTCTCAGGTTCATCCACTACTGAAAATATTTTAACTTCCTGACTAAAGATACGATATGCTACATGAAATAGCCCAAAATATATACCCCTTCCCATGCAACATGTTTTTTTTTAAATTTTTTAATTCGAGTAACTCTGGTTTTGTCAAATTCAGCTTTAATATACCATCCTCTCAAGAAAACGCTTACGTCATCAACATTTGATTTTCTTGGGTTGTCTACCTTCTGTTCATCAACAAACCCGTTAAAAGATCCAGGTTTGCATCGTGGAAAAAGGGGTGAAAGCTGCACTCTTACCCGAGCAGCAGTGAGTGCGCCCGTACAAGGTACCTGAAAATAACAGATCTTGCAGATTTTTTTTTTCCGAGAATTGATATCACTAATTGCTCTTATAAAAGAGTGTTTCTTTGTTTGTTTAATTAGTCGCTATTTTTATATAAATTTTTATATATTATCATTATTATATAAATTTTTATATATAAATTTTTACTTCATAATTTACTATTAAATTTTAACATTATCTGTTAAATTACTTTTAATTCTAGTTCTTTATGGCTATTAGAGTTATAAAAAAAAGTACTTGAAATAAAAATAGAAATTTTTAAAATGCAAAAATTTCATTTTTCTCAACTCCAACTTTTCACAAAGTTTCATTTGAAAACGAAGAGTTTCAATTTTTTACAAATTTTCACGTATCATCGTTATTACAAAAATTTACATACACAAATTATACTTTCACCTTATAATTTATATACAATTTTAACATTATTTGTGAAATTACTTTTAATTTTAACTTTCATCAAACAAAACCAAAATAAGATTTCTAAAAAACAAAGAATACTCTATGGTAAAACTTAAAGCATTAAAATTTCTCATAACAATTCTCAAATTCTATGTTATATTTGGGAGGTTACTGATGAGGTTTTCAGGAAGTAAGCGTCATTCAAAATTTCTCTGAGTGTCAAGTGTAAAGTGAGAACACCTAAACGGTTGTAGATGAATGGGTAAAAACCCCATATTAGCGGTAAACTTGCCAGTAAACAGAACACCACGAAAATTTTATATTTTTACCTGATGCAACTGGGCGGACAACAGTTTCCGAGAGGATCTGGCAAACAATTTTGAAAACCAGTTGTGTTTAGACCTGTAGCTCTCTCCTTAGGTCGGTTTTTGGAAAAAAAAGGGTTAGCTTATCCTGATATTTAATAAGGTAACTTCAATCTTGGAGGCAGAGAATTGAATCATATGAATTTGAATTCAAGATCCCTACAAGGACTTGTTTGCCATTTATAGACTTTTCTTATGATGCCAGATAGCTAGCACATCATACCTCTGATAGGGGTTGCCCTTTGGAACCACAGAACCATGTGCGGTCAAAATTAAGGCTTCATGGAACACCACCAATATGATGGCAACCATAATTATATGGGTTGGTTTAGATCAAATTAAAGTCAACACAAATATTAATATATTTTTTTGATTAGTAACGAGACGAAGACATTGTTACAAAAAAATTTAAAGAAAATAAATTTTATCACCTAAATTACTATATAATTTTAACTAATATAACAAAAAAACTTTCCTCGAATGCATCCCAAATCTTGTGTGTTCGATGTTTTTAAAAATTCGAAATAAAATATATATACATTTTTTAAAGTTGATGCATAAAGATAAATTGATATATAAATAATATTGTATTTAGTAAGGACTACGGTATGGCACGTGGACTCGGCCGAAACCTAAAATTAAAAAGAATTTTGTAAAAAAAAAAAAGCCTTACGTGAGTGAGGAAAGGAACTGATTGCTGCTCGATCAGCAGAGACAGATTTTTCGATGAAGCCGCGGATTATTTCAAGATATATATATCGGCGTGGGAATTACATTGTTCCATTCCTTAAACATCGGTTGATCATGGGGAATTAAAAGTGATACGTGCAATCACAAGGCAAGGCACAGGAGAGGAAGTAGTACAGCTCTCGATCTCATTTTTATAAAACATCATCGATCAGTAGCATTGTCAAACACTGCAGAGAGAGATTTTCAGTTTCAGAAGACCAAATAGGTAGAGGGTAAACAGAAGGGATGGCTTGCAGATTTTTAAAGCTCAGGAAGGTGGAGTGGTGAGAGATCAATCGGCAAAGGCAACATGGTTTTGATGGAGTTGGATGGCGCTCTTGTTGTGCTTGTTGTTGTGCATCCACACCTTGAGCACCCTCCGCTTGACGCCAATCTCCTGACAGAACTGCTGCACCGCGCTCTCCTCCTGCTTCTGCAGCCTCCACCCCACCTTCTCGGCGAAGCTGCGCATCTTCTCCTTCTGCTCTGGGGTGAACTTGGTCCTGAACCTCTTCTTCAACATGGGGGGCCTCAGGAAGCCTGCGCCGACGCCCTCCATCTCGTCCGACTCCGACGTCTGCATTGCACCCAGGGGCATGATCATCTGGTGGGGGGAGGGGAGGGGGATGAGGGTGTTGTGGTGGGGCGGCGTGTAGCCGAAGGCGTCGGAGCCGGATATGAGGACGCCCTTCTCCCCCACCGCCACCTTCCTCCCCTTGGGGTGGTGGTGGTGGTGGTAGTGGTACATCAGCTCCACCGACGACTCCCCCTCCACCTCTTTCCTGTGGAAGTTCCTGTGGCAGCCGCAGGCCGAGCATTTGAGAGCTTCCATGGTGCCTTCTTCTCCGCTGGGCATGAACTCACCGCACCCGTCCGTGGCGTTCCCGCCGATGGAGGCCGCGTGATTCTTCATGCACTCCCGGTACCTGACCCCCACCCCCTTCTTCCCGCTGTTGGTGGTGTAGACGAGGCTGTGGTGATTCCCATCTGCGGCGGCGGCCTGGGGAGGACCATTCGACGGGTGCTGAGGCTCGGGGATGATGGTGTGCCCACCATGATCTCCGCCGTATTTGCTGGCTATGGCGATTGGGAGCGGGATCTCACCTTCATGGCTGGAAAGCTCCATCGCTATGTTACTCGATCGATCAAGTGGCAAGTGCCTCCACCAAATGATCTCCACAGATCGAAGAAAAGGATTATTAGAGAGGAGATGGATAAACCCAAATGCTAAACAAATCAAAACTTCTACTCTAACCAACCCTCGAAAACAATTTTTAAGATGAGATTAAGAGGGCGTGGTGAGATCCTTCTTCAATCTCCCCAGATGAGAAATATATGATGCGGAGCAAACATGGAATGCACAGTAGTGGACCTGATCGATCGTCTCAACTTATGTGGGGAGGAGAGACAAACAAGAGACAAGCAACATTGGCCGAGGAGCCACTCCCGGCCTATTGCTGCCGTGATCAGGGAGACGTTCGATCTTGTCAGCTGCAAGAAAGGCTCTTCCGAGCAAGAGAAAAGCAACCACCACAGCAACAGTGGCGCTCGAGATACAACTACTGCTCCACCCCTTTACACCTTAAATGCCAACCCCATACATTACTCCGAAACAAAAAGCAAATAAATTACACGACAATGCTGGCGGTTTCATTCGCATGCCAAACCCTCGCTCTTCTCCCCATCTTCGCCCCTACCAACAACGGAACAACCCTCTCATCGGAACGCAAGCGCTTGAAGTCGCCCGGAGATCGATGGAGAGGCAGGGAACAAATATGAGATGGCCGGCCGGCCGGCCTGGGCTACGCTTATGCCCGCGCAAGGCTGTGGCCGGAGTGGAACCAATCTATAACCTATTCGATCTCCTTGCTCCAGAACAGATCAAAAACACGGGAGGGAAGGAATGGGTTGATGAACAAGACCAAGGGGTGCATGCACCGCCTTCTTTCTCTTCTTCAAGCCCGGAATAGCTTCGGAACAAGCAGGAGAGAGAGAGAGAGAGAGACAGGGAGAGGGAAAGTAAGAACAAGGATAGCAGCAGTGGAGGATACCGGGGCACTAAAACGAGCAGCTTATGGCAATAGTGCAGAAGCACAATGGAGAAGAGACAGGGCAGAGGAAGTGGGGCTGATTTTTACAGAGAGAGAGAGAGCAGGGGTATGTGATAAAAACAATAAAGCAAAGATGGTCGTTTGCTTTGCTTGCAATGTCAGCCATCAAGCTTACGCCATTGAGGGTGATAGAAGGCAGAGTAGAGTATCATGTCAGAGAGAGATATACCAGACAAATGTTTTGCACTTTGTTTCAAAAAAAAAAACTTTTCTTCGTAATACACCCCCAACATTCTCAAATATTAAGGGTCCAGGACAAACGTTTTATTTCGGGTTCATTTGATAGTAATTTTTTTCATTTTGTCGGTAGAAAAAGTACTTTTTTTATCTAATGATTTTTAATTTTAATAGAAATAAAAAAAAATTATCTTAATTTTTTTTACGTTATTATTATATTAAAAGTGATTTTTAATTTTAATAAAAATGCTACCAAACGAACCCTTCGTTTCCCTCAATGATGAGTTTGGTGCCCAGCCAATGCCAGGTGGCTGATCAAAACGGTCCGAGTATTCGTATTTACGATTCACGTAGGTTTTTGTGTGTATATATTTCCGTCTCATCTTCAGAGAAAAAAACACGCAGTTGCCTTCATTACCCCCACCAGAGAGAGAGAGAGAGAGAGAGAGAGAGGAAAAAAAAGAAAAAAACATGCAGTTGCCTTTAACCGCGCGTCTTGTCGATTTCCACGCTAACTGCCCTAAGCAGCACAGTGAAGTTGCATTGCTTTTGCTTGCAGTGTTATTTGTCCAGGGGGATTAGCGAACACGTTTTATCTTTGGTGAATGCAATACGTGCGCGCCTCGAAACGTCTTCTTCAATTAAGGAAAAAAAAAACACCAATTCGTTGAAAGAAGTATTGGATCAGAACCTGATTGGCAGAAATATGAAAGAACACGCATGTCGGTTTTGAACTTAATTAATTTTCTGCAAGAACTCACCTGGTAATAAACCTTCGTTAATTCTGTCATGCCTTCTTTAATCGAATCTTTTATCATGCTACTAATTATCATCGAAAAAGGCTAACTTTATTTATTATTATCTTCTCTTTCTTACACATTGGGTAAGGCTTCTTACCTTTTCGACTGTACGTAGTTGTTGCATATGAGATCGAGCACAGATATTTGACATGAAATTAATTAGGCCACATGCTCGATCGGCAATAAATTAACACATGATATTGAGCGATATATGATTTTAGTTGAAAAAAATTTAATCTGCCTCACCCCAGCGCTAACAATAACTATGCAGCGTGCCTGAAATTAGAATAGAACGTATAATTTAACATTAATTAGATCGAGTATACATATAGTTCCAGCTTAAGCAGTGGATCATAATGTGGTTATCTACATATATATATATATATATATATATATATGGAAACTTAAGATTGGGCTTCGCACGTACGTCGGTGTATCTTACCCAAGTTTAACATGCATGAGTTAAAATAGCCGATCATATATGGACTACGTTTCCTTTTTATTTTTTTACGATGCCAGTGTTTTCATGCTCATCAAAATTTAAATTTTAATCCACGAGAATTGTTGTTTTTGACTAATTAAGCTTCTGCGATTTGTTCGTTCTTAATTTTCAATCTATCTTTATATTTTTTTACTTGTAATTTATTTATGTATCTACAAGTATTCATAAGTGGATGTACGTGAATTAAATTTCATAATATATATAAAATTTCATCTCAAAATCATTAGTTACAACAACCAAAAGGTTTATCATATATATATATTAAGTACGTCTAATTTTACTCTTACCTTTAGCTACATAGGACTATTTTAATAAATGCTGCTAATCATTTAGTTGAACGTACACAGGGAAAACATCTTCAAGGGAGAAGAAAGAAATTAAGTTAAAAATTTCGTCAACACATCTCCTGAAACCCTAATGCCTTTTGCATTAGCTTTTGATGAATTCAGTTGTTCTCCTGAACCCATCTTTTCATATCCAAATCACTTTATTCTTCATCATCCACAGCTTTATTCTCATCCATGTCATTTGAAAGAACCTTTATCTCACCCAAAATATCCCCCACCCCTCTCTCTCTCTATCTCCTTGTCACTTTTCTTGAGGTATTATCCTATCATTTGTCCTGATAATTAACTGTCGCCAGTAGATTTACTTTTACCAGCTTCATTTATTTCCGATTCTAGTCAATTTCAAAAGTTAATTAAACAAAATTAGAATTGAGAATAGTAACATAAATAAAGTAGAACTACAATAGTAATTAATGTGATAGGAGTTTATACGTTAGAGTTTGTATAAAATTAAAACTATATTGTTATAATAGGTAGAACTCTTCCCGCCAAACGTATCCAAAATTGGATGGATCGATTAATATTCACTTGGAAAAAGTTTTACGTTTAAATTAAGATAAAAATACCACCGTTATCATAAAAAATCACGTCTTCGGTAGGTTGATAAGCTTGATCCGTAGATTTTACTCGTGTACGTACTCAAGCTTCGATGAACTTACTGCCAGATTGAACAGGTATCAACTTCTCTTACAACAAATTTAGTAAATATATATAATTGATCATAATCACTCAGAAATTGATGTAATTAAACAGAGACGGTAAAAGTAACTAAAGACGGGACCGGGAGAATGAAGATTTTGATTAAACAAATAATCTAAACATAAGAAGAGGATTCGTTATTTTATCCAAATTTCACATACAAATCGTGTCCGGAAAATTTCTTTCTATCCAGAACATACGTGATAAATTAAAAGATGAAAGTTTCGGTTACAAATTTTTTTAAAAGAAACTCAAAAGAATGTTCAAAAAAATATTTGACACAAAAAACCGAAGAAACTATCTTTTTCCTGATTCTAAAATTGAAAAGACTGTTACCAAATGAAATCAAAATAAATTTTACAAAAAATAATTAGATAATACAAAAATCCAACTAAAGTAAGAAATACAAAAAAAATCATGCATCACAAACATCGTTGACGACTGCAAGTGTATTTAATTAATTGTATTTACTATACATTATAATGATACATAGTGAATAAATCAAATAGTAATGAAATACATAATAAATTATGTAATAAAAATATGTGTAAAAAAATTTATATAATAATAATAATAACTTAAAATAACAAGAAAAAAATCTCTCCCAACACACACTTAACTACGTAAAAAAGTATTTTTCTTTTTTCATCGAATAGAATATTTTAACAGAAAAGGCAAAATTAAGTACGGAAAGGGAGAGAACATCAAATACACATCAGATAGGACGACAAAGTTCTAAAACTACGGAGGTGGCCGGGTTTGCATTTTTTAAAGTTTTTTTATGAATGCTAAGGTTTTATATAATTGTTGTGAATCTACATAAAATTTAAATATTTTTTTAAAAAATAAAAATTTAAATCTAAAACCTTAAAGTCTCATCTATCTCGTAACCAAAAAGGTTAGTATCACTTCCGTGGTTGTATCTTTCAAAGTTAAAAAAAACAGAGAGAGAGAGAGGGAGAATTTACTGCGAGCGAAGATGGATTCGAAGGAATTAAATTGGAGGATAGATGACCTGGAGGGATGGGGACGGGAGATATTCGTGTTCCAGCGACACGTCAGAGGGTGAGAGAGGATTGGACGGTGCAGGGTGAGGGCACATGCGGTTGGGTCGGGGGGGTTAATGGCGGTGGCAGAAGCCGCTGCCACGCCTGCCCCCGGGCCCACCACCCCATTTATGACGAGCTGCACTCGCCGTCCCCCACCCCCCACACAGCGGATTTTAATTTTATCCAACGAAATTTATTAAACATCCCAACAAAAGTCCTATCAGCCACTCATCTCTCACTTTAGTTTCATCCTCATCGAATTATTTTTCATTCAGTTAGAATCTCAACGATAATACTTTTTTACATCTTTCTTTAAAATTATTATTATTATGATATTCCCGAACAATGTCATCTTTTTTTTATAATTAGTAAAGAATAATCAATATATCCCGCTCACTTTTGTATATCCTTTAATTTTCTGATGTCCTATGTACTTCTTTTCGGGCCTTCTGCGCATTAGATACTAATGTTAATCTGCACGATATTAATATTTTGCTTAGCACGTACGTACAGAAGATCTAGCCCCTCCTCGATCGATAACATTATCAAACAGCTTCTCGTACATTTATTTTAAATTTGATAAGATCGAGGGCATATACATATACATGCATGGCGCGATCGATCGTAATTTAATTTAATTATCTCTCAACAATCAATCCCATTGTTTGTTCCGTACGTACGTACCAGTGAAAATGCTCAGATTTTTCGTTTTGATTAATTAAATTATAAGAATTACCAGATGCATAAGTAGTTTGTAGAATGCAGTTTCTTTTTTCGGAAATTAGAATGTAGAAAATTTAAATAGATATATTGCAGATTTCTGGTTGGATTGATGCATGTAAAACGTACGTACGTACGTGTCATCACTGATTCGATTCCTCGCACCTTTTTATATATGCAATTAGACTGAATTTGTAAGGGTAGTTTTGACAATAAATTAAAAAGGACGGTCGGGTGTGTTAATTAATTAATCTGGCGTGGCAAACACTACGCCACAGTAGGCAAACATCTTGTGCCATGTATATCATACGTACACTTGATACAAAGGTAGATTGTGGCACAGTTTGTTCAAGGGCTAGGGTTGTTATCATGTATCTTTTCTTTTTTTTGTATTTTAGTTGTATACAATAATATTTATGAAATAATTTTAATATTTTACACTAGAAAAAATATATCAAAAACTTACATCATAAATTATGTAATTTCTTGAAAAATGTGAATTTCACCTTAACTCACTTCTTAAACAAGCACACCCTTTGATGGTAAATAAAACTCATCATCAAGAAGTGGTGTACGTGCATGTGCTAGTTTTTACTTGGAATGGGAGGATTAATTTGCTTATAAGGGAGGGAATGGATGATAGGTGGCAATTAATTAATTAACTAGTAGTTGGAAGAAATTTCCTTATCTTCAAGGCATGTTGGAACAGTAACTCTCTTGTATAGTTCACGTACGTTTTCTTTTTCAGTGCGCGCGTTTAACCTAAGACATTGCAGCAGTGATACCTGTTGTTGCATAGGTATTACCTACAAGTTGGAAGTACATTAATTGATGGAAGGGACATACATACATACATACATACATACATACACACATACATAAAATGTATGTTATTAAATCTTGTTGTCATTACTTTAACCAATAAATTAAGTTACTAATCGATAAATAGTTTGGTCATCTTCAATAAATAGTTTGATAAAAGTACGTATATAGGGAAATGAGTAATTAATTTGGAGCATTACATTTACAGGTGGGCGTGGTCAGACCTGCTGATCTGTATATCGTAACACTATAGATGTAGTCGACGAAGCTGAAATCACTGAAATGCTCAAAAATAGCTTCAAAAGAATCTTTGAAGACAAAAATAAGAACAAATTCAGAAGGAAGTTAGCTAGGATAATTAAATTCATGTCAGAAAATGGATGATTTATTAATTACTCTTCCAAACAAGGCATGCATATACGAGAAGTTGCACAAAATTAAGAGAGGATGGCAATTAATGATACGAACAAGGAAATGAACTAGCTACGCTTTTATCGGGTGCGTTTACCATGTGGGTGCATTTAATACCTCTGTCTGTCATTGCTCGTGACAGAGCTGGTTTTGCATAAGGAGATAAGCTGTTTTGGATGATGATTGAAAGTTTACATGCACAATATTTGCTATTATATTGCGTGGTGTTTGAACTGTTGGTGGTGGGCTCAAGTCCTGCGGCGCTTCTCCATGTGAAACCAAGGTACCAAATATCACTAAAACTTGTTCTTTCATTCAACACATTTTCAAAGGATGCAATGGTGTAGCAGATGATTTGGTAGGCCAAAGTCTCCTTTCAGATAATCAAATTCTCTATGTCAATGTTACTTCCTTTTCCATCAAAGCTAAGAGTTATTTTCACCTTGATAACTAAGATATTCCTACTTACAGAAAGGTCCGTTGATTACCGTCTTAGTGTCATTTTCACGTCTACACAAATGAGGGTATTTAATTGCGGTACCAATTTATTTACTTTCTATATTATGCTGCTCGCTCTTCTTTTTTACAATCATTTTAATTATTTGTGAGGTTTTAATCTAACCTCTCTCGTTCTGTACTCATTTTAATTTGGATCTGAGATACCTTCTTGTGCGCAGCTCAAGGTTGCAGAAAATCGTGTGTCGGACGGAAGAAGCGGCCGGGTTGGTTGTGGTCCCACGTACGCCCGCATCTGAAAGCTTTGTATCATTTTCCTCTCCCTCCCCACCCAACTGCAAAATCAACCCTACTTTGCATTCCAAGGTACTGAGCTGCCGAGCTTCCGATCGAGCCTCCGACCTTCCGATCCTCACTTTGTTTGGTAGGGCCCTACCGGAACTATTCCGACGGTTAAATGCACACAGTATTTATGATTTTACAGCACTTATATTACGAAAAATCGTGGGTTGCTTGCACCGCTCAACATGCGGTTGCTTGAGCTCGAAGACGAAACGTACGCATGCAGTACTCGAGCTTCAACGACTGCTGCCAGTGCATACGTGATTGGGGTTCTCTTCGTACCCACCCATGATTTGCCGAAATCGGATGCCACCGGTACGTACTGTGCAGTTCGTACATGAAAAATAGTAAAAAATAATAATAAATTTAATTTATTATTTTTTATACATTTTAAAAATATAAATCTCTCTTAAACTTTTCTTTTACTTCTGATCAAGTAATATTTTTTTTAAAAAAAAAGGCCTGTGGAATGGAATGGTTAATTACGGTGTTTATGGTCGATCCACATCCGCCCTGCATGTGCATGTAAATGTCACGTGTTATCGGTGAATCGTTAAAACCATCGATATTTTAACGATTAAAAGATTTCTTATTAAAATTTATAATATTAAATATTAAATTTTATTAATACATTAAAATCGTAAAGTAATAATTTTTTTAAAAAAATGTCATTGGTGACGCACGTGCTTTTGTTCAAGTTGAGAATCAAATCAGCAAATACATCCGTTGAAGTTCTGTTTGTCTACAATGTAGTTATTATTTACCTTCATTTTTACTGTTAATCGTAGTATTTTATAATAATATTTACAAATAATTTTAATATTTTATATTAAAAAATTATATCATGTAATTTTTTATTTAAAAAATGAACTTCACCTAAATCTTAAATCTTAAACCCTAAATCTTAACTTTACCTTACTTTAAAAAACCTTTACCTTATTTAATTTTATCTCATAGATAAATACATCTTAAGTTTACTAATCTGAATTATTTATTATTTATACAAGGAAATAATCCTCCCCGCCACACACACACACACAGAGGCACCCCACCCCCAAGGCACGTACGTGCATGCCCACGACACATCTGCATCGTTCGTGGAGGCCCGTGCCACGACAAAGCCCTCACGGCAAGGACTTGTCAGAGAACATCGCGCTTTGCTTGTGTTTGGGGGAAAAAGAGCGAGACGGGGAAATGACGTGAGCTCAGTCAACGTACACTTCCATTTATCGTCCCCTTCACCAACAGCGTACGTACGTATGTACGTGCGTGCGTGCTCTCTTTACGCACTTTCCGTTATAATAAATGTTTTTTAAAAACTTTCGTATTTTAAAATAAAAATAATATATATGGACTTTATA
>JAMKPZ010004120.1:0-46900 GCA_024699675.1 Amphibolis antarctica
TTATTTCGACGCAAAGGAAATAAATTTATAAAATCAAAAAAATGTTAAATATAGTATTATTTTTGATATTTTATATTTAAGTGTTACAGTAAAAAAAATTATTATAATTATTATATACATATTTTATTTGTTAAAAATATTATACATCATCAATTTTATACAGTAAAAATCATCAAATCTTATTAAAATTACTTTTACTTTTTACTTCACGGTTATTGAAATTAAAGTTAAAATGAAAATTATATAAATAAATGATACCTATGTGTCACGTTAATGGTACTAAAAAAGTAAAAATTACTGTAAACAAACCTAGTCCAGGGTAATTAGAATTTCCATAAAATTTCGTTACTTAATTCAATACAACAACAAAATATTCTCCGATAAAATGCAAATCCGAGCGGTTGGCGTCAAAATCGGACGGTCAGAGGTGGCTTCAGTGCAAAAGGCATCGGACAGATTGGCGCGAACCGAACCACAACGTTCCGGTCACCTTCGGCGTGTGTGTGTAAAGTACCAAAGCCGACATGACGGTACTCGTGGAGTTCTCCGATTGGTCAATGTCAAGTTTGGAGGCGCGCTGGAGGTGACCGCATCCGTGGCGGCTCCTATTCCCCCCGCGTGTGTTGCCCCTGCCACCGTCGGCGTCTCTTCCTCCTCTCTCGACTCTCGTCCTTTACGCGCGTACCACGCGGGGAACCCTAGAAATCTTCGGTGTGGGGAGGGGAAGATAGATCTCTACGCCATCGATCCTCGCCGTACGCTCCGATCGCGAGCTACCGTAGCCTTCAGCAATGGTAAGACCCCCCCCGCGCCGGCCCTCTCCTTCCTGCTTTTGGGGGGGTATTTTTGGTGTTTTCCCCGCAGATTGCTGATGATTGGGCTGCTTCGGATGGTTGGGATCTGTGATCTGAGTATCGGGCGGATGGGTGTTTTTTGTATTTGGAAGATTGTGGGAGGTTGAAGAGGGGGGGAGCGAGCTATTTTTAGGGTTTGTTCCGGATCCTGTCTCCTTTGGTGATTATGATAAGTGCGATCACTTGAATTATCACTACTCCGTGTGAATTGATGTTTTGGTTGGTGGATTTGTGTGGTGTTCCTCCATTTTTGTGGGTGTTACCAGGATCGTCTGTGCTGGTTGATGCGAATCTAGGACACGGATATGGTTGTACTTGGTTGACTGTATAGGTGCCCTTATCGTATTTGTTTACTATTTTGATGGAATTTCTTGTTGCACCTTTTCATGCGGTGGGGGTGATGGTCTGACTTTTTTGTCGTCTAGATTGCCATAAAAATCGGTGTTTTCGAGTTTGAGATGTGTAATAGTGGTTTCACACGTGAAATGTGGGATTATCACGCAATTGCCAGTCTTATGTGGTTAATTTGGGATTCGTACGAGCAAAGGGTTAACTTGTAAGCATTGCTAATTTTGGTTGTGTGATTGATTGCTGTATCCTCTTGCCTGTTTCTTTAAGTTAATCTCCTCTGCCATTTTTGTCAACCACATTAACCCTTGGTAAGATGGTCTTCTGTACAAATGGTATCGTTTCCCATTGTCTATCCTCATACCACTGAACATGCAAACTGCATCAGGCTAATGCAGCATCCGGAATGGCCGTGAATGATGATTGCAAGCTCAAGTTTTTGGAGTTGAAGGCTAGGAGGGTTCATCGCTTTGTTATTTTCAAGATTGATGAGAAGCTGAAGCAGGTTGTCGTGGAGAAGGTTGGTGAACCTACTCTCGGCTATGACGAGTTTGCTGGTAGCCTTCCTGAAAATGAGTGTCGATATGCTGTATATGACTTTGATTTCGTGACAGAGGAGAACTGCCAGAAAAGCAAGATATTTTTCATCGCATGGTAAGCAAGCATTCTGATGTGGTTGCATTGAAATGAAAAAGGATATCTTCTGTTTATGAATACATACTCACCATTGACATGTTGTTGTTGTTTAAAAGGTCTCCCGATACAGCACGGGTGAGAAGCAAGATGCTGTATGCAAGCTCAAAGGATCGCTTCAAGAGAGAGCTGGATGGGATTCAGGTGGAATTACAAGCAACGGATCCTACCGAGATGGGTCTTGATGTTTTCAGGGGCCGTGCTAATTAAGTACGTCTCTCTTGCCCCCTACATCCAAAGAATAGTGTCTTTATGTGAAAACATCTATATTTCCGTGGGCTTGGTGTTGATGGTTCAGGTCATTACATATGTTTTTTCCTGAGATTTGTTGTCTCCCGAGACCACTGTATCAAACATGTCCTTTGTATCTTGCTGCCTATACCATGTAACATTTTATGGGACTGCGCAGACTTTGTAGCTTGGCATCACTTTGAAATTTGGCGTTCACTCGTTTTGGTGGTGTTACTTAGTCTTCATTTACTTATCATTCGTCTCAATCCTCAGAATCACTTCTATTTGTACGATAACATTTTTATTTTTTAATTTATTTTTATTATTATTTTATTATCATATTTTTTAATTATATTAACATTTTTATATTTTAAATAATTATATTTTACACTTAAATTATATCACCACGTAAATACACTTAAATTCATCAAATGTCAATTTATTATTAACTCACGGTTCTTTAATCGATCTTAATGTTCATCTTAAAATCACTTCTTACCACTTTAAAAGTGATTACACACCCTTACTCTAGGAGTGTTGATGTTGTGAGTTTCGACTTATTATTGCACTAGCTTATGTTAATAATGCAAGTCCGACATTGCTTTGGCCGCCTATTTAATCTTTTATGTACGAATTTCTCAACTTTATCTTGGTTGTTTTAAAAAATTATTATTTTAAGATAATTCTTTTACATTTTCGTAGTTTCGAACTTAAGTCATCAGAGTGGTATCAAGATTTTTATTTATAAATGAATGATTCTTAAGTTAGAAGGAAATCCATAGATTGATTTTAAAAAGAGTTTATATTAAAATTGTCAAGAATTTTTTTTTTTTTGTTAGAATTGAATTTAATGCATATGTATTTGTGTATTAAGAAGAATAGAATAGGATTTGAAAGGATAGTGTTTGTGTATATATTAAAATTAGATATAATTATATTTATTTTTTATTTAAAAAATAATAATAATTTAATATATTTTAAAATTTAACTATTCGTAAAATAAATCAAAAGATACAAAGGTTACAATGTCTTGAAGTAGCCGAGAAGGATTTATACAAATGTTAATCAATGAATTATGAATTTAATCAAGGATATAATCAAATTTAAGAAGTATGAATTACGTTGTTAATCAATGAATACTAATAAAAAAACAAAAGACAGGGAGATAGGATTGTTAATCACAATAATTAAGTGGGTATTTGTGTACCTAGAAAAAAAAATTCATAAAAATTTACTTTTCTATTAACCAATTTTATTATATTATTTATGCACATAGAAAATGATGAAAAAGTCCAACAACGTCATTTATATTTTTATTTTACGAGTATTGTTTCTCATCTATTTACTCAAGAATAAATGAGAAAGTACAAATTCTTTTTAAATTTTATAATTTTCTATACATACGTAAATATCTCTGTTATTCTGTAATACTATTTTTATTTTCTATTAATTCTTAAATTTTTATCCTTTCTTTTTACGTCATCTCCTGTACGTATGAATGACCCTTAAATTTAATTAAGCCTTTTCAGATAGAAAAAGTATTAGTTAAATTATTAATTAAAAAATTGTACCATAAATCAGGATGTGCGTACCTTTTGTTTAAGTAATAAAAACAGGTAAAGTGTATTTTACGTTGTTAAATATAATTTTTTAATATAAAATATTAGATTCTTTAACGTTGTTACTATAATTTAGTAGTATTACTTTTAAATGATTTAAATTAAATCTGATTAAATTTATATACGAAGTACTATTCATTAAAATATCGTAGAAAAGTATAAATACATGTTTATATAATTAATTAAATTACCAAAAATAATATCATATGACATTCCTAATGATATCAGTAACGTAATATATATTATAGAGTTAAAAAAGAGAAGTACGTAATAATTACCCCCTCACATGGCCCTTCGAAGATGAGAGAAAAGGGTTTGATAAGTGTGAGAGGTCGATCATCACCTCGCCTCACTCCGAACCCTAGCGCCTTCCCACCTCTCCCCACGCCGGAGATGGGCACCAAGCTCGACGTGCCCCTGGACGATCTAATCAAGGCCGGTAAGGCCACGGCCACGGCTTCGCGCGGCCGTGCCCGTTCCCCCGGCCCCGTCCGGCGCCTCCCTTTACGCGCATCCGGCCGCACCACACCGTACGCGAAGGTGAGGTTGCGAAACGGAGCCCGAAGGTCTGGGGGCTTTGAAGGAGTAGTTTAGTTTTGTTCTTCTCCCCTTTTCTGAGGCTGCGTCGTGTTGTGTTTTTCGAAGGTGCAGCCGGAGCCTTCGCCGGATACCGTTTGGACGCATGACTTGTTCCGCGACCTGGTACCGGGGGATCTGGCGCTGGGCGGGGGGAGGGTTGGCGGTGGCGGTGGAGAGGCGGATGGGAGTTCGAAGCTCTACATCTCCAACCTGGACTACGCCGTGTCCAATGAAGACATCAAGGTATTCATATAATGTTTGAAGAATGTGGGTATCTTGCGTTACGTGACTGGTGTTATGTGCAAATTTGCGTGATTGTTGGTTCTTTATCACAAATGTCGTCCCATGCAATCTTCCCCTTTGTGTTGAAGGAAGGGCTGTTTTTATCATGCTCTTGTGTCGCCCAAGGGCAGCATTTAATCTCGAAGTTTATCGCTTTCACCTAAACTTATGTGCAGAAATATCAGCACGTACAAGGTCCATTTCGTTTTGAAGACAGGTCCATTTCGTTTTGAAGACAGGTCCATTTCGTTTTGAAGACAGGTCCATTTTGACGGTGCTCTTATATTGTTTCAATAAGCATACATATATATATATATATTGTGGTCACTGAGGGTTTGTGTCCATTTTGATTTTCTCTCTTGGTGAGAAAATGGTGGTTTTGTGCTAATTTTGGAGTACATGATATTCTAGGTTCTTTGTTTTTTTTTTTTCCAATGAAATGTTACTTTATGGCATTACTGAATAAGAAATACTGAAGGAGTAATTTAAAAAATATATCAACTTTTTGACAAAGCCTCTGCAGTTACAATTTAGTTTTATATGTTTTATGGACTGTCGACACAGCAACCACATTCTTGTGGCCGTTATACGTGCGTCTGTTTATTAATAGAAAAGAATATTTGCAATTTAATATCTGTTTTTAGTGCATCTATCTGCAGTTCGGAAACTCTTCATTATCTTGAGTTTCCTGTTGATTTAGTTCTGTTTTTCTTTCTTTTAATCATCATGCGGTATGTTTGCTGTGTTGATTCTAACAATTGGGGAATTTTCTCTAGGAGCTTTTCTCAGAGGTTGGTCAGCTGAAAACTTATGGAATACATTATGATAAAAGTGGACGGTCAAAGGTGACTTGAAAAGCTTGGCCATGGATTTCATCTTTCAAATCTATCACACATTTGGAAATTTCGTTGGAAGTCTTGGTCATATGGTTCTTTCACAACTTTTTTGCAGGGAACTGCTGAGGTTGTATTTGAAAGGAAGGCTGATGTTGTTGCTGCTGTAAAGAGGTATGACGGTGTTCACCTTGATGGAAAGCCAATGAAGATAGAGGTTGTGGGGAAAAGTATTACCGTACCCACTGTTGTACAAAAGGTTACAAATGGGGGGTTTGGGATTTCAAGAGGCATTTACAGCAGGTCTTGCCATTCTGCATAATGATTTTACAGTTCAGTATTTTGTTTGTGATACTAAACATTTTAACCCGTTATTTATTTCCCTTATATTGTTATTTTTAATTTGTGATCATTTTCCAAAATTAAAAATTATTGTTTCACACAAGATTATCATAAATAAGCAAGGTTGAGTGGGATGGGTAAAATTAATAGAGTTTTAAAGAAAATGATCATTTCTTCAGGTAAACATAGCCATATAGGTAATGCAATAACAAGATTGTGGCTTTTGACTAGATTATTTGAGAAAATATCAAATTGGAAGGGAAATTTAACATAGAAATGGTATGAGCCAGGAGTGGTCTTGGAACATGGGGAGCGGTGCAAGGTGTAACAAGAGATGCCCCTCATGACCTCTGCTAACAATTGCTGGAGTTTGATGTTTAAAAGAATATCTGGAATTACAGAAAACGGACATGATAGGTAAAGAGTGTAGTTTGCTAATATAGATGGCTTAATGCTAATATGAGATAGTCTTGGGTGCCTTGAATTCATTTTAATTTGTTTTCAGAATTTTCTAAATATTCACACACATTTCATAAATAAAAAGCTTGATGTTTAAAGTTAGATAAACATGAAGGTCGCTAATAAAAACAGTTAATATTCGAAAAATGGTAATGAAGTAACAAACATCATTTAAATTGAATTACAATACTGGAAGAGCTAGCCAAGGTACCAAAGGCCACCGAACATGTTACCAAAGAAGTTGGAGCTGTTGATGGAGGTTTTGGAGGTGGGAAGAAGAGAACAACCTTAATAGTTCTCGTGGCTTGTATTGGCCCCTTGTTATTTCTTATGTTTAATGGAATTTTCTTTGTTGCTCTGCTCGAAAAAATATCTGCATTTGTAAAAATAGGCAACAACTGTGTTTGATCAGATGGCAACATCATTGAGCATGGGTAAGCATCCATATGAGTTGGTGCCCACCATAATATTCCCAAGTACATGATAAGGTTTACATAACTCTGATTATAATAATGGCTTATTAAATTTGTTCACGATGTTTGGAGCATCTTATGTTGGCATCTGATAGAGTCATTTGCACACTTGTTTCAAACTGTAATGTTTTCTTTCAATCGATTGATATATATATACAATGTTTCTACATTTCACTCCAGATTTATATTCTAATTCGTATTTCACAGTGCATTTGCCAGGATTGGGCCAGCTCGACCCCTGCAATCTGCCCCTGTACTACCAATACCAATGCAAGGTAGTGGACGCAGTGTTGGTCATGGTGGGAGCGATCGTGGGCGTGGCAGAGGTCGCGGTCCCTCAGTCTCTACAGCTGATTTGGACGCTGATTTAGAAAAATACCATATGGAAGCAATGCAAGCTAACTAAAAGCACGGTGATTTCTTAGCGTTTCATGCATGGTGGTGCATCTCTAAGGCATGCTTCTTCCCCCCAAACTGCCATAATTATTATGTTGATGTTGTTAAAGAAAACCTTCCCAAAGCATTGTTCATCTTTCTACACAACAAATGCAGGTGGCTTGACGAAAAAGAAATAGGGTCGGTTCTGGGGACACAAGTGGAGATTGGAGCATTCTCTCGTTTATCCCTCATCTGAATTTTGTAGTTCCAACAAGCTGGTGCGACTATTTGCCCCTTTTATCAATACCATTGCACTGGTAATCATCATTGTCAAAATTAGAAAAGCATAAAAGAATTGATTTAACGAGTCATGTAGAATAGAATGATTGAATCACCACAAAGACATGTAAGCAGAGAGTAAATTTGAATGTCTGTTGGGTAGAACAACAGTGAAGGTTTTAATTATTCGGAATGTTTTGTGTGCAAGAAGTGCCAAAACCCTTTCAAACATTGATAACATTCGGTGAGAAAATACGAGAAGAAGAATTGCTTGCTTGCCCATGGAACGTCACTCACCACCACCACCACCTTTCCTAGTTCCTGGGGATCCCAAGGCGCCGGCGAAAATCTTCTTCCATCTGGGGAAGCCCCTCATGCAGTTTCATCTTGGGCTCCCACCCCAGGAGCTGCGTCGCCCTGCTGACGTTTGGCTTCCTTTTGTGAGGATCGTCCGGGGTGTTCTCCACCATCTTCAGCTGCACCTCCGGGTTGATGAGCTGCATGATGATCATTGGATGAAGTCAGAAGATGTATGTAATGTATATACACTGCCAGAGGTGGGGTGTGGGCAAGAGAACATCATAGGTGGGTCTGTGGGAGTGGTACCTCCTTCACGTTTTCAGCAAGATCTAACATGGTGAATTCACCTGTGGTACACAGAAAAAGCAGCCCCCAAGAGTGTTGATGAGCTGATGCAATCCTGAAAGGTAAATCAATACAACAGGTACCAACCAACCTGGGTTGCCAATGTTGATTGGCCCGGTGTGATCTCCCTCCATCAGTTTAACAAGACCATCCACCTGATCCGAGAGATTAAAAGGGAACAGCCGAACAGACCATTGGTTAGCTATTAAATACCCAGCATGGTAGAGAGAACCATATATCCAAGTTGTTCTGAATACCATGTCAGAAACATAGCAGAAACTTCGGGTTTGTGTCCCTGGTAATTGAACCGTCAAGGATTCGCCTCTGTGCAAGGAAAGCAAGTAAAGCAGCATGTATGTTTGTGTATATGTATGCATAAGATGGGGCTAGAAGCACAAACACAACCATACCTGATGGCCTGTGCTATGAAGTTGCTGACAACGCGTCCATCGTCGATGTTCATGCGCGGTCCGTAAGTGTTGAAAATTCTGGCAATTCTGATTTCTGTGAAATGATGCAGAAAGCAAAGCAGGAAGTTTTCGTGAACAGATGCAGAAGAAAAGCTGGAGAGAAAACATGCTAGCGAACGAGAAAACATTCACCTAGCCCATGTTGTCTGTGATAATCAAACATCAAAGTTTCTGCAACACGTTTGCCCTCGTCGTAGCAGCTCCTTACCCCTGCAAATTTAACCATCTATCATGTCAGGCGATGAACCTGTAGACAAACAACCATGTTTTTCTTTGATATTTATTACATCGAGAAAATTCTAATGGAGTTTTGTATGTGAAATCATAAATTTTAATGAGAAGTTTTTCAACCACTAAAATATGTACACAAACAATAATGTTACTGCAATCAAAACTGGTTTTGTTTTTGGCCAGCCGACCTCTTGATTGTTGTTGTTGTTACTTGCAAAGTGGTTAATTTTCATTAGAAATATAAGCATATTGATAAATATCACATCAAAGCAATTAATGACAGAATGCGGTGGTTTAAGGTCTTGTTCACTGCCCTCCTTCGCCACGGTGTGGGCAAAAACATTTCCAGAAGTGATTCAAGTGAACAATCTTTTGAGTTGGAATAATAAATAGAATCTATTAGAAAATAAGAATGTCATTGTGAAAATGAAAATGATTCTGAAAGTTAAGATAAGTGATAAATCTTGATATCAAAAGGTTAATGCAGATTTTAGGCAAGTGATTTTGCAGAATACCAAACAGTAGTTGAGTGACATCCCTATAAAAGTGAAATAACTTCCCATCCAGCTATGGGCTATCATCCACCAAAATGTTTCCGTAGTTCAGATCCATCCACAACAGTATACATCATAACAGGAGGAAATACATGGAAAGGTGTGAATTACCAATTGGGTTGACGTTGCCCCAATAATCTTCTGTCTGAGGATGCACCAAAGGGTCACCATAAACTTCTGATGTTGAAGTAAGCAAGATCCTGTTGAGAATACATAATTTGTGACATGTCCTCCCTGAACATAGATATATACCACTTCTAATTAATCAAGGACAGGGATGGAAGGCATTACCTTGCTCCAACCCTTTTTGCAAGACCAAGCATATTCAACGTGCCGATCACGTTAGTTTTGATAGTCTGCAGTGAAACACAATGGGTAGGTCAGATCATGTTCTATGCACAAGAAATGAGAAACAAGGATAGATAGGTCACATGACTACAGACCACAGAATGAAAAACAAATCTTGAATTGCGGCCTTTTCTTTTCAGTGAGATCATGTACTTTGTTCTTTGAGGAGTCTTTGACAAGTTTTTTTTTTTTTTACTTGTTTTTATTTTGATGATACCGATGGTTAAGTCAGGAGGGCGTCTTATATGCTTGAGCATTAACCTATTAGAACCGCAGTCTACTGAAGCCATACTGTCTTATGAAGTTGTGGAAAATGCAAAGCATAGGTGGAAATGGTAGACCATTAGGCAGGCAGTGAAAACAATGCATTCCACCACAAGTTATTAACATTTTATTCTCATGAGATATATACCACTTATCATTCAAAACTTCATGGGTGGTAGGTCGAAATCTGGAAGATTAATCTATCTATTGAAAAAGAGTAATGAAACTTTTCAGAAAAAAAGAATAAACAAACAAAAGTTTCATTTTCAAGCTAACCCCAGAGGATTCCTCTACAAAAGGATACTCTAATGGTGGTTTATTAACTTTTAATTACTGGAAACCTAAAATCAGTTTCAGCCCATGAATCACCTGTAAAAGTGAGCCCAATCAAGACACCTCCAGTTATTCACATATGATGTAATGAGCATACCTATTTAAGAGAAAGTTTGTGGTTTACACAAGGAAACAATGAAAAGTATGCACCTTTACAGGATTGTGCTTGTAGAATATGGGAGAAGCAGGACATGCAAGATGATAAATCTGGTCGACCTCCATTAGCAAAGGTTCTGTGACATCTGCAATAGGTATAATAGTTGAAAAAAATCCGACTGTGATTGGGTAGTTATCAAGATAGGTTAAATTGCACAGTTGAATCTGAAGAGAGATGTAACCTCCTTGGATTTGTCACCACACAACAGTAAGGAGAAAAATATTGGACATCATAATGCATGAAGGACATGAGGGAGGGTTAAAAACCAATTAAATGCATACCATGGCGAATGAGCTCAAATCTTGGATGTCCAATCCATTTCTTTAGGTTGTCCTTCGAACCAGTGAAAAAATTGTCGACGACAATAACCTAGAAAACACAAACCATGCTACTTTAACAATGCAACCAGATTAAGACCATAGAAACATGCACCATGCATCACTTCTTTTCAACCTCATTTTTCTCAGTCTCCATCAATTTATCAACCAGATGAGAACCAATGAATCCAGCTCCTCCAGTGACCAGAATCCGCATATTGGCCTGCATATAGTAATTTGAAGACCAGATAATCACCATAGATTTTCTTTAAAAAAATCACCATAGAATCAATCTTTAGTATAAGAGTCATGCATCAACATTGAATCCTAAAAGAATTCCTGGATGCAGAAAAGAAGAAGATGAACTACAAGAGAAAAGAACTTTGCCTGGAAGAACTTGGAATTCCGTAGTGGAGAAGGATTTGGTGGTGGTTTGGCAAGGGAACCGTTTCCATTCATCGTCGCCATTCTTCAGATCTATTCACCACAGATGGCCAAAGCAGCCTGCATCCAATTCCAAATCGATAAGAAAATTCTCTACCATTGTGACACATGAAAGGCACAGACCAAACCAACAAATCCAAAGAGGAACACAGATTACGACCTTGACTTCCTCTTCTCCTTCTCCTTCTTCTTTCTCTCCAACACTTGGAGATCTACTTTCTTATATAGGTACTAGAGCAAGGGAGGAAACCCAATAATGAAATGTGATTAATGAAATGTGGGGCTCGTCGATGCCAGCGCACCAACCAATCCAAACCCAGTTTTAAAAAAAGAAAATTGTGGTGCAAGCACGCTTGGAAGGCAAGAAAACAACTGTGGTTGATGGAAACTCGACAACTGAAACCGAAACCCCCACCCTCATCTTCCTCTCCCCATTCCAGTAGATCTACATCATCTGACTGCAAATCGAACGCGATTCCCCACTACCCCCACCACCACCAAACCCACGTCAATGACAATGGAAATCGATAAAAAATTGGTAGGGAGGTCGGTAAAGAAATAAGAGTAGCACAGTGACAGTAGCAGAGCATGTTTGTTTTGCAACAGACTATAAAATGGTAAAGCCTTTTTTTGGAGTTGGAACAAACCAATTTTTACTGGTAAAGAGAAAAGTTGGGTTCCGTGGAAGCATCAAGCATGTCTCTGATTACGATCGATCTTGCTGTTTTCTGGTGTTGATCTTCGGTAGCCGGGAGGAAGAACAAAGGGCATGACCTCCAAACCGCCCCCCAATGCTTGTGGTGGGAGTTTTCAGCTTTCCTCGAAGAACCAACCATGACCATCCATGGAAAATGGAAAGACCCACGGCACAAAGCATGAAGAAAGATCACCAGAAAATGATACTTACGAAGAATCAAATGAAATTGTAGTTGTCATTAGATCACCAAACACAATTCCTTCGAGAAGAATCAAATTCTCTCATTCTATTAAAGGTGTGTTTCCGGATAATTTTTTAAAATTTTTAAAATTATTTTTATATGAATTAGATGAAGTAAGAGCTTATCTTTTTCACCGTACGATAAGATTTTTGATTTTACTTTTTATAAATTTTGTCAAACAAGAAAATGAGTCTATAAAATTATTAAATATAGAATTACTTCTGTCATTTCACATTTAGGTGATATAGTAAAAAAAATTATTATAATAATTATTTATATATTCTATTTAATAAAAATACTATGTATAATTAACTTTATATAGTAAAAATTTTACCCAATCTCATTACTAAACACAGCCTACATGTTAAATGCGCTTTTATTACAATGTAATTTTGCTACTGTTGTTTTGATTAATACACACGTATCACCTTAAAAAAACAAGAAGAATGGAGAAAAATATATAAATAAATGAAATTGAAAAATTAAACAAAGAGTGGATTACATGTTAATTACATGAATTTTAAATTTTAGCAATAAAATGGTTTGAAAATTAAACACTTTCTGGAAATTACTCTTTAAATAATATTTTGAAATGGGGAAAATTTCAGAGTAAATTTTTTTTTCAGTTTTAGAAGAAAAAAGTAATTTATTTAATTTTTTAATTAAAAAATATCTTTTTAACTCATTTTGAAGAAATTATCTTTAAAATTTTTCATGTCATTATTATATTGTGAATAATTTTTAATTTAAATAAGAGTCGTACTAAAGGAAATCTCAGACATCAATAGTAAAATTAGACTATAATTAATCACCCATTATACGGTATAAATTATATGATTTAATAATATGGTATGATTATAATTTACAATTAGTTAAATAAAATATTTATTTATTTAAAAGTTATTAAAATATATAAATATTATTTATCTAGAGCACAGATTTATTAAACTATTTTTTTGGCATTTTACATTTTTACAGTACAAATAATATTAGTTGGCATTCGGCGTTCTTTTCTTCCGCACAGCAGCGAGCTCAGAGAGAGATAGAGGACGAAGAGCAGAACTAGGGTTTTGGGGATCTCGGATTCGTCGGAGGTGGCGTTCGTCCAAATCAGCAAGGAGCGGAGGGAGGAGCAAGAGAAAGTGTGCCAAGATGAGGATCATGATCAAGGGCGGGGTGTGGAAGAACACCGAGGACGAGATCCTCAAGGCGGCGGTGATGAAGTACGGGAAGAACCAGTGGGCCCGCATCTCCTCCCTGCTCGTCAGGAAGTCAGCCAAGCAGTGCAAGGCCCGCTGGTACGAGTGGCTCGACCCTTCCATCAAAAAGGTATGTAAATTCGGAGTGATAACCTTTTTGCTTCCCGTTGGTTGATGGGGATTTTGGCTTTTTTGGCCCGATGGGGGTTTCTTTCTTGCGATACGATGCGAATGCCGTGGTAGCCTCGTCACGATGTTTTTGTCCTTCCGATCTATGACGGCAACCGAGATGGTCGTCGGACGTCGGGAATTACGGTGAGAGCATCCTGTGTTTGTCAGTGACCTTTCTTATTCAACAAATGGTTGATGGAGTTGTGTTGTTGTCATAATGCTTGACAAACTATTGGTAATGGTTGGTTAGCTCAAGGAAGCCTTGGAGCTCCTTAATTGATTTTGGTATTGGCCATTGCTTGATTTCACAAAGTTTCTCGAGAACCCTTCTACTCTTGCTCCAAATAATGAAGTGCCCTGGATATGCCACCCTCTCCTCATTCAAGCTGCCTCTGGATTGGCAAAATAGTTGTTTTTTTGAAGTACTTCTAGCATGTACAGAGGTGAGTCTCAAGCTTTTGGTGATTCTTGCTATATGTGAGGCTATCATCTAGGAACGTCAATACAAACATGTAGAGTTATGGCCGAAAGTGATTATTTGTTAAACTTTGGTATGTGGACGAATCATTCATTGAATCGCACAACATCATGAAAACACAATGCTCACCACGTGTTTAGAAGGTTGTTGTTGTGAATGGCTTCTTCCTTTGGTCAAATTTGGATTTCATATTCATATTTAGAACCATCAAGCTGAGCTTGAAATGCCATCATTGAAGCTGTATGCATCATTTGAAAAGATCACATTCATTTCTCACAGCAGGCTTACTATTCACCAATATTTCTTTCTTTTTTGATATTGTAGAGGCACTTATTTTAGTTACGTCTATAATTGCATTTTTGTTCCTTTAGTATAGTTTTGAACTGAAAAGCATAAATGCGTTTGTTTTTTTAGACTGAATGGACCAGGGAAGAAGATGAAAAGTTGCTCCACCTTGCTAGACTCATGCCTACCCAATGGAGAACAATTGCTCCTATTGTTGGGAGGACACCATCTCAGTGCCTTGAACGCTATGAGAAGCTTCTTGATGCAGCCTGTGCAAAGGATGAGAGTTATGAACCCAGCGATGACCCTAGAAAATTGAGGCCAGGAGAAATTGATCCAAATCCCGAGTCAAAGCCGGCTCGCCCTGATCCAGTTGATATGGACGAAGATGAGAAGGAGATGCTTTCTGAGGCCCGTGCTCGATTAGCCAACACAAGAGGGAAAAAGGCAAAGAGGAAGGCAAGAGAAAAACAACTTGAAGAAGCCAGGAGGCTTGCATCTTTGCAAAAGAGGAGAGAGTTGAAAGCAGCTGGAATTGATACAAGGAAAAGGCGGAAGAGAAGGGGGATTGATTACAATGCAGAAATACCTTTTGAGAAGAGACCTCCTCCCGGTTTCTACGATGTTGCAGATGAGGATAGACCTGTGGAGCAGCCCAAATTTCCCACCACAATTGAGGAACTTGAAGGAAAAAGGAGGGCTGATGTGGAAGCTCAACTACGAAAGCAGGATATTGCAAGGAATAAAATTGCCCGTAGACAAGATGCTCCTTCAGCAATACTGCAAGCAAACAAGCTCAATGACCCTGAAGCAGTTAGGAAGAGAGCTAAGTTAATGCTTCCAGCACCTCAGATTTCAGACCAGGAGTTGGAGGAGATTGCCAAGATGGGGTATGCAAGTGATTTCTCAGGAAATGAGGATATCACAGAAGGCAGTGGTGTCACACACACTCTTCTTGCAAATTATTCACAAACACCCCAGCGGGGTATGTTGCCACCTAGAACTCCTCAAAGAACACCCTTAGGGAAGGCAGATGCTGTTATGATGGAGGCTGAAAATCTTGCCCGGTTGAGAGAATCTCAAACACCTCTTCTTGGTGGGGAGAATCCAGAGTTGCATCCATCAGATTTCTCAGGTATCACTCCAAGGAAAAGGGAGATTCAAACTCCAAATCCCATGGCTACTCCCTTGACTAGTCCTGGACCAATGGGGCTTACTCCTCGAATTGGTATGACTCCAAGAGATGGTCATTCCTTTGCCACGACACCAAGGGGAACCCCAATTAGGGACCAACTTCACATAAATGAAGATATGGATATGCAAGATAGTGCAAAGCTTGAACTTCGTAGGCAAGCTGAATTGAGAAGAAACCTAGGTGCTGGTTTAAGTAGTCTTCCACAGCCTAAGAATGACTACCAGGTTGTTATGCATCCTCCTGAGGAATTTGAAGAATCTGAACACAAAATTGAAGAAGATATGTCAGACAAATTAGCCAGGGAGAGAGCAGAAGAACAGCTGAGACAAGAAGCATTACTTAGGAAGAGGTCAAAAGTGTTGCAAAGAGAGCTTCCAAGACCTCCAGTCACTTCATTGGAAATCCTCCGGAATTTATTGATCAGGGGTGGTGAAGATAAAAGCTCTTTTGTTCCTCCAACATTGTTTGAGCAAGCTGATGAAATGATAAATAAGGAGCTTTTAGTTTTGCTTGAGCATGATAATGCAAAATATCCTCTGGGTGAAAAGGTGGAAAAGGAAAAGAAGAAGGGAGGTAAGCACATGCGCAATGGGAAATCCACAGTCCCTATACCTGAAATGGAGGATTTTAAGGAGACTGAATTGCAAGAGGTATGCTGCTATATATTTAATATTGCAAAAATTTATTATCTTTTACTTGGAAGTCACAATTGATTCACATGCTACACTTTATTGTAGATCTATACTTGCATTGAAGCTGGCATTACTTATATATTACTTCTTATTATCTCTCTCTACCTTAATTAGTAGTGTTTGCCTAATGATTTCTGGAAAATTAATCATTTGTCACATTTCTTTGTGCATAGTTGGTACCTTAGCTTTTCTTTGCATCAAATACAATTAGGTACTTAGCTCTATGGATTTCAGAGTAGTCTTGATATTTGTAGTTTATATAATAATGAATACAAATTCAACATGCTAAATTGACCTTCCTTGCTTCACAAATTTGCCTCAATTTTTTCTAGTTGTGTGCTCAAGAACTAGGCATTATTTTGTTTGTAATAAGGTGGAAGATTAAATATATCTCATTAACCAAATATAATACCTCTATTTATTGAGGCTATACAAGGACAACAATATAATTTAACTCATGTAGGACTAAACTCACTTATAACATAAATCCTAATACATAATTTGCTCTAGCACTTCCCTTTAGGTTAGAGCATCCAACTTACGTAAAAGACTCAATAATAATTTAACAGCATAAAGAAAAAAAGTACACAAAAAACCACAACATGGTTTTCTCTTTTTAAACATACACGTGTACAACATGTGCTTTCTTCTTCCTGTCAACAGTGCTGGAAGAATCGATAATAGCACAACCATTCGGCAAGGGAGCCAAAGGCACAAAACCAACACATGGAAAGGTAACCATACGAATAGATGATTGGATCTAGATCACACAAAGTAGCCTTTAGTGGGTATACATAGAAGAAACCTTAGAGAGGGCATAGAGAACCATTGTTAAGTAGTGACATAGAAGAACGACCTGGAGGAGTTGCATTGAACTAGAATTGCGATGAGGCTACATAGGAGAACCATGTGAGGTGACATAGGAGAAACATTATTGAGTGGCGACATAGGAGAATCACATGAGGTAGCAATATAGGCAAAGAATGACTCCTGATGAAGCCGTATAGAGAAAAACCCCATTCATAGGGTGCAAGAGCCTTAGTCGAGCTAGCACAAAGAGGAACTAGTGCTAATAGTGTTGGCAAAAGAATGAATCAATATGGAGAAGTTGACATAAGAAGAAACCAACAACATCGACAAATAAGGGACTCACAACAAGTGTAGTATATGCATCCAGACAAACACCAAAGGCACAAAAACATGTAGAAACATCATCCATGTGCATAGATGACCTTGGAAGGTGGCCACATGGAGAAATGGCTTGGAGGGGCCGTATGATAGAAACAGCTCTTGAAGGAACCGTATGGAAAAATGACTCAAAGGAGTTGCATGGAAGAGACAACTTAGACTAGTTGTATAGAGAAATGGCTTTTGGAGGAAGTTGCATGGAAGAGAAACCCTAAAAGAATGGTAGCACAAAAAATGGGTGGTTGGGAGGAGGGTGTCTCATTGGTTCCCTCCTCTCTACCTAAGGTTTTCTATTTTCAACAACTCTCAAAACTTAAGCTCTGATACAGTTGATAAGAAAGAAGGTTCTAAGTTGTATTCACGTACACGAGTTTTACAAGGATTTGTACAACTTGACATTTACGAAAACCCCCTCATATATAATAAAATAACAAATACTCTTAACACTTCCCCTCAAGTTAGAGCATAGATGTCTAAGATGCCCATCTTACTAAAAAGCCTTTGAAAATCTTGAACTTGGTATTTACATTTAACTGTTGATATATATATTCTTTTGATATTTACATATAATTGTTGATATATTTGTTTTGTATGCCATGTAAGTCAAATTGAGTTGTCTCCATATAATCCCTTCTATGTTACAGCCATGGACTTGTGATCGCAGAAACATGCGTTAATAATATTTATGCAATTTCAGTTTTTTGGTGTGGTTTTGAACTTGTGATTTATGAATCTACTTAAGAGGCATTTTATCTTAGATGATATAGTCATTAGTTTGGACTTGTCCTTTAGCTCTTGGGAGGTCTATTTGAAAGCTTGGGTCGAATCTCCTAGTTGGGCTGGTTCTTCCCACGTGCTATGAGATCATGAATTCGATAATCAGATGAGATGGTGTGTAGGAATGCAGGCCCTCAAGTATAGCAAACCATAGGGTTGCATGATTCTCATAGTTTATCTGTTCAGCTTCTTGGATATTGTTGCATAGAACTGTCAGATTGTTTGACCCTTTTTTTTCTGATGTTATTTGGGAGCCAGTATTTTTAATCATAATATGTAATCTGTGTATTGTTTTTCATTCTTTTTCATTGACAGGCTGCATTTTTTATCAAAGAAGAGACGGAGTTTCTTTGTGTTGCAATGGGCCACGAGGAAGAATCACTTGATGATTTTATCAAAGCTCGTGATGCATGCCAAGAAGACCTCATGTACTTCCCTTCTCGTGGTACTTATGGTCTTGCCAGTGTCGCTGCCAATAGTGAAAAACTTGAGGCCCTACAAAATGAATTCGAGAATTTAAAGAAAAGATTGGATGATGAGGCTAAGAAGGCAACAAAATACGAACAGAAGATAAAAGTCCTTACACATGGTCATCAGGTACTCTATGCAAATGGTCTATCGTTCGCACCTGGGCAATTTTTATGTTGCATGAACGTCAGTGCTATGCATATAAGTTATCAAGGTTCAAGTGTCGACCTTAAAAAAATAGGAGGTAATTTTTACCAGTAGCTCTAAATTTCAGAAAATAGAAATTTAATGTTACTGAACTTGTGTTCCATTTGACAATTATCATCTCTTCAGCCTGACCTTATGTTTTGCGAGCCTTGTTCATGCTGCATAGATTCCATTTGACAAGTCCCACCAACCCTATGCAACCCAACCTCATCATATGGTTCAGAATGTGTAGTTACAGATTTTGATTACGCCTGTGCTCCCATGTTGGATGTGCTCCAAATGTATTGTGCTTTTGCACTGGGTCTCACATCTCTGCACGTTTTCAGTATCATAGACAGCTTTTGATGCTAAAGGAATGCATTGTCGATTGATTTCCTTGCAGACACGTGCTGGAAAGTTGTGGTCCCAGATAGATGCTACCTTCAAGCAGATGGATATGGCTGGATGTGAATTGGAATGTTTTGAAGCCTTGCGGGGGCAAGAACAGCTGGCAGCTTCGTGCAGAATAAAGTTGATGACAGATGAAGTCAACAAGCAAAGAGAGCTTGAAAGGGTTCTACAACATCGCTACGGAAACCTTTTGGCCGAGTACGAGGAGATCCAGAAGTTGGTGGATGATCGAAAGGCACACTTACGAATGCAGGAGGAAATTGCTGCCATGGATCGGGCTCTTGAGGAACAAGCTTCCGATGGTCAAAACGTTGCCGTCGACGAAGAGAAGGAATTGCAGAATGACGGCAATATGGAAGAAGTAGGAGAAGCATTTGAAAAGGCGCTTGAGGAACAGGCTTCTGCTCAAAATACTGCCATCGCAAGAGAAGAAATTGAAATACAAAATCATGGCAGTGCAGAAGAAGCATTGGAAAAGACAAACAAGGGCGTTGGCTCCGATCAGGCTCGGGAAATTGGAGCGGCGGATGGTATGGATGACGATGGTGACTCTACATCTAAGGAAGAAGGGGGACCCTTCACAAACAATGACCACACTGCGTCGGATGGCCATGCGACCGAGGAAACAGCAGTTGAAAAAATCGATGGTCCTGCAGAAGAAGAAGCCTCAGAAAATGGTCGCGTGGGAGAAGCTGCAGAGGACGATCGCCTTCGCGAGGAAGCACCAGAGAACAACAATCAAAACAAGGAAGCATCACGGTCTACGCCAGACTCCACAACTTGAAACACAGCTTCAGATCTTTCCTCCACTCATCTTACTCCCACTCCCACTCCCACTCCCACTCGTGGAGGAGGATTCCAATCATTCATGCTTTATATACAGAGGACGTATGCTGCAACACTGCATGCCCCTTGAAAATGAGGTGGGGGGATGTATGTTTGAGGAAGGTGTGGGATGATTTTGGGCGGTCCGGGACCCTGTGTAACTCCGTGTCTTTATTGTTGCTGATTGGAGGCAACTTCTGAATGGTGGTGGTGAACTACTTTTTTGCTGGGAAACATTTTTGAGGTTACCCACTGGTGGTGCTTGCCGTATACAACTCTAGAAGACGATGAGCGTTGAAATGACGATGCGCCTCTTGGGATCCCATCGTCCGAACCAGAACATTTGTTTTGTAATATTTACGTAAACCTTTCGACTAAGAAGTGGCTGTAGTTTAGTGGTTAGAATTCCACGTTGTGGCCGTGGAGACCTGGGCTCGAATCCCAGCAGCCACACGAAAAAGTTTAACATTTTTAATATTTTTTTTTAAAAAATGGTTAAAATAATTTTGGAATTCTGCTATACGAGAGGCCCAGTCCACAAGGCCCACTCGTCATCACCTGCGACTAGCACGTGAACTCGTTCCGGTGGGGCACCTAATGATATATTAAAGGCCAGTTTGGAGTTTGCCTCCGAAGAAACGGAAATGGCACCGCCGTCGCCCGTCGGAAGAAGAGGAGAGGCGGCGCTGCTGCTCCTGCTGCTCCTGCCATGAATGAGGTAGGTATACGCTCTTCACTTCCCTCTTTTTCCCCCCCCTCCCGATCCCAGCGATCGATCATTGCTCACCGAACCTCCTCGTCCTTGACTTACTCGCCCGAAACTGTTCCTTTCAAGGACGATCGTGACCCCCGGGAAGGTAAGGTCCGGTCTCTTACCTTTACATGAACAAAATCTTACAGTCGTTGTTTTTCTGAGCGGGATTGATCAGCGGCATTGGGACGAACGAACGAACCGTCGGTCCTCCAGAATCTGTCGTTCCCTGATCCCCCCCTTGTCGGTCCTTCAGAATCTGTCGTTCCCTGATCCCCTTGTCGGTCCTCCAGAACCTGTCGTTCCCCGATCCCCTTGTCGGTCCTCCAGAACCTGTCGTTCCCCGATCCCCTTGTCGGTCCTCCAGAATCTTCCAATTTCATCCAATCAACCGCCCTAGGCCCCTCCGTGAACAATCAATGCATTCGAATGTGTGTGTTTGGCAATTTCCGGAATCCAACCAGCTCGGATTGTGTTCTTCGATCTGTTTCTCTATTTCAAGTTTGATCGCATAGCGAAGTGGATATCGCGTTAGACTCCGAATCTAAAGGTCGTGGGTTCAAATCCCACTGCGATCGCTTCTCCTAGCTTCTTCTTGCTTCACTAGCGTTTTCTTTCCGAAAAGATCGTATTAACACATCTTTATCAATGGAGCTTGCAAACAAAGTGGAGACGAACTTTGTTTAATAGAATAGATGAATCTAAAGCTTACGTTCTTTCGGATTGATACGATTTTTAAGTAAAAAAATAAAATAAAATTAATTGAAGTTATTACAATGTAAATAAATGTAACTGTGTTGAAATTATAAAAGTTAATTTATAAAAATTCTAAATAAATGTAATTTTAATTTTAACTAATTAAGAATTCTAACTAATTTCAGTTATTGTATAAAAGTTAAAGTTAAAATCATAACCAAAAATCACAAAGATTTTTTTTAAAAAAATTTAAGACAACAGTGTATTTTCAACATCAGCCGTCTCTTCCACCTAACTTCCAAGGTCCATGGTATGGTATTGAATGTTTGCGGTGGTAATAACATCAATCTCTCGCGTAAATTGCACTTCATTGATGGTTTCAATACTTGTACTTAAGTTGCCTAGTTAAAAATGAGTGAGATGAATAATATTGAAGAATATCAAAATGATAATAGTTTTAGAACAAGAACAAAAAATTTTATGATTTCTATATATAACCAAACAATAAAGCTAAGTAAAAGGTATGCCGAGCATGCTTGGAAATAGAAAATTCGAGTTTTATTTTGTTATTTACGGTTAAGAATTTTTTTTTTAAAAATTAATATAAAAAGAAGATTCACGCTAATCGTAATAGCTCAATTGGCTGAAGAAGCTCATTTGAAGATTCAAATTTTGAATAATATAAAAAATGCTACCGTGATAATTCTTATCATTGAAGTTAATAATAGTGCTATTTAGATCTATAGCTTGAATAAATACCTTGAATAACAAGAAATAGCTTTCTTTAAAAGATTTTTAATTGTGAAAAATGTAAAAAAAACTATTATTATTATTATTATTATCAAATTCATTATTTTCTGTATTTTCCAACCGCACATTCAACGTCAAACTTGTCGACTTTTCCACCACCGCCGGCCACCATTCTGACCGTCCGATCCGCGTCCTATCCAACGGTCCAAGGCCCGTCGAACATTCCAGAACACGGAGCTCCCGGCATCATATATGCCCCTCCCTCCGCCTCACTCTTCCCCGTGTCTCTCCTACCTCGCACGTTTCCGTCCCTCCGTCCAGATCTAGGTTTTTCGCCGTCGCTGTTGTTGTTGTGTTGGTGGTGCTGATGGCGGGGAAGGGCGACGGTCCTGCGATAGGGATAGATCTGGGGACGACGTACTCCTGCGTGGGGGTGTGGCAGCACGACCGTGTCGAGATCATCGCCAACGACCAGGGGAACCGTACCACCCCCTCTTATGTCGCCTTCACCGACACCGAGAGGCTCATCGGCGACGCCGCCAAGAACCAGGTCGCCATGAACCCCACGAACACCGTCTTCGGTGAGTGCGTCCGTCCCTACTCCCATGCCTGCCCTTGCTTTTGTTGCCCATTTTTTCTATATGTTCGATTGGTAAATCGTGAACGCATGGAATCTTTTTGTGTATCCGTTTTTTTTGCCGTGATGTTGTGGTTGTGATTATGTTCAGGTTATCCTACGGTTTTTTGGTTATTATTGTTATCATAGTATAAGGTAATAGCCGACGACCCTTTTTTTGGTACTTCTGTCTAGCTTAGGTTGCGGTCGTCTATCAACATGCGATTTTGTGACTGATCTTGCAAAGTAGTCTAGATTCGGTTTGAGTGTTTGGATCTGTGTTTGTGTATCTAGTTGTCATTGTTAAGATTTTTTGATGGTATGGACATGCACATAAATCGCATGTCTAGGTTTTGATGTTATAAAAGCTATCTTCGATTGCCGAAAATATTGTTTCGTTTGCTTTTTGATGGTGTTACGGCATGTCAATCACTTGTGTTTGTTGTTTCTCTGCGTAGACGCTAAAAGGCTTATCGGTAGGCGTTACAGCGATCCTTCCGTCCAGAGCGATATCAAGCTCTGGCCATTCAAGGCCATCCCTGGACCGGGTGACAAGCCCATGATCGTGGTTCAGTACAAAGGTGAGGACAAGCAGTTCGCTGCAGAGGAGATCTCGTCGATGGTCCTCACGAAGATGCGTGAGATTGCTGAGGCCTATCTTGGTTCCACCATCAAGAATGCTGTGGTGACGGTGCCTGCTTACTTCAATGATTCCCAACGTCAGGCTACCAAGGATGCGGGTGTGATTGCGGGTCTGAATGTGATGCGTATCATCAACGAGCCCACCGCTGCGGCCATTGCTTATGGACTCGACAAGAAGGCAACCAGCGCGGGGGAGAAGAATGTTCTGATATTTGATCTCGGGGGTGGTACTTTCGACGTGTCGCTGCTTACGATCGAGGAGGGTATCTTTGAGGTGAAGGCAACTGCTGGGGACACGCACCTGGGTGGGGAGGACTTCGACAACAGGATGGTGAACCACTTCGTGCAGGAGTTCAGGAGGAAGAACAAGAAAGACATCACCGGAAATCCCAGGGCTCTCAGGAGGCTGCGGACGGCGTGCGAGAGGGCAAAGAGGACGCTCTCCTCGACGGCTCAGACCACGATCGAAATCGACTCCTTGTTCGAGGGTATCGACTTCTACTCCACCATCACCAGGGCTAGGTTCGAAGAGCTGAACATGGATCTGTTCAGGAAGTGTATGGAGCCGGTGGAGAAGTGCCTGAGGGATGCTAAGATGGACAAGCGGTCGGTGCATGAGGTGGTGTTGGTGGGGGGATCGACCAGGATTCCCAAGGTGCAGCAGCTGCTGCAGGATTTCTTCAACGGGAAGGACCTGTGCAAGAACATCAACCCGGACGAGGCGGTTGCCTACGGTGCGGCGGTGCAGGCGGCCATACTGAGTGGGGAGGGGAACGAGAAGGTGCAGGACCTGCTGCTGCTGGATGTGGCGCCGCTGTCGCTTGGGTTGGAGACGGCGGGAGGAGTGATGACGGTGCTGATCCCGAGGAACACCACCATCCCGACCAAGAAGGAGCAGGTGTTCTCCACCTACTCGGACAACCAGCCCGGGGTGCTGATCCAGGTGTACGAGGGGGAGAGGACGAGGACGAGGGACAACAACCTGCTGGGGAAGTTCGAGCTGTCGGGCATCCCGCCGGCGCCGCGGGGGGTGCCCCAGATCACGGTGTGCTTCGACATCGACGCGAACGGGATCCTGAACGTGTCGGCGGAGGACAAGACGACGGGGCAGAAGAACAAGATCACGATCACCAACGACAAGGGGAGGCTGAGCAAGGAGGAGATAGAGAAGATGGTGCAGGAGGCGGAGAAGTACAAGTCGGAGGACGAGGATCACAAGAAGAAGGTGGAGGCGAAGAACGCGCTGGAGAACTACGCGTACAACATGAGGAACACGGTGAAGGACGAGAAGATAGGGTCGAAGCTGGGGGGGGAGGACAAGAAGAGGATAGAGGATGCGATAGAGCAGAGCATCCAGTGGCTGGACAACAACCAGCTGGCGGAGGCGGACGAGTTCGAGGACAAGATGAAGGAGCTGGAGAACATCTGCAACCCCATCATCGCCAAGATGTACCAGGAGGCGGGAGGCGGTGGTGGCATGCCCGGCGGCGGCGGCGGCATGGACGAGGACGGCCCGTCTGCCCCCACTGGCCCAGGCCCCAAGATCGAGGAGGTGGATTGAGCCACACACCCTCCCTTTTCTCATCCGTCCGTATCAACTCATCATCATCGTCAAATTCGAAATTCTCCTGGACCCCTCTCTCTCTCTCTCTCTCTCTCTATTTTGTCTTTGATGATGACTTTTAATATGGGTGTGGGTATGGGTATGGGTATCGTCGTCGTCGCCGTTAGTACGGTGGTAGTGGGGGGTAGCGTCATCAATGAATCGGTGTGTGTGTGTGTGTGTGTGTGTGTGTGTGTGTCCAGGGACCAGGGTCGGTGGGTCGTGTTTTGGAGATGGACGTAAACACGTCCGAGTGCCCTCCCATTGTTATATGCCTTTTTGAAGATGGACGTATACAACACGTCCGAGTACCCGTCCTACTACTGTTATATGCCTTTTTGAAGATGGTTTGTTTCCTTCCATTGCAAGTGTTCGATGATTGGCCAAAAGATGCAAAGAGTGCGGCTCGTTAGTTGAAGCCCGACCGATCAAATTGATTGGGAAAGATGGAGTGATTGAGGATACGGAACAATTAATGTTGCTGGAGAAGAAGCTTGCAGTTGAAAAAAATCATAGACAAAAATAGTGCTGCGAGTTTGCAGACTGTGTGAAACCCTGAAATTTTTCAGTTCGGGGCGCCTCCTTGTTTATGTTTTACATTTTCCTGAGATTGTCTAACCTTGCCTGCAACTCAAGAGTCCAGTGCCTCAGCAGCTTGAGCATCTTCAAAAGCTGAAGTCGAACCAAAATTATCTCAGAATGCCGGCAACCACCCGCATCAAAAACACAAGAAAGAAGCTGCCTCCTTAACCTGTTGATCTATGTCTATTCCGATTTCATCGAGCACTTGGTTGTCGTCAGTTTCTTCCTCCCCCGCCGTCGCATCGCCCAAGGCGTCGTTCATGATTTCGGTTGTCATCTCCATCCTCTCGTTTTGCCTCTCAAATTCCTGCATAATCTTCTGCAAGCCTGGCAGACTCATCTCTCTGTTCATCTGCCCCATCGCCTTGGTGACGCCTTTCATCGCCTCTCCCATGGCTTGTGTTGATTTGAGCGTCTAAAAACAAACAAGTCGGAAAAAAGAGAGCCAAATCCGTTCCTAGCAGAGCCTGAAAAGGGAAGACGACGGAAGACAACAGAGACGAAACTCACCTGCACCCGGAGGGCTACCCCTTGAAGCTGCGATTTGAGTGAGTAGAACTTTGTGATCTGATGATGTCTTGTTCGAATGAGATGCTTTGCCATTATTCTGACAGCTCCCTGTTACCACCATCATGCAATTTATAAACCACAATGTTACAGTTGTGGTCGAACGAGAGGAAGCGGTCGGCGAATGGATTCCCCCCTTACCTTACCGTCACCCTGCGGTGCCGATGCGTTTTGAGGTGATTACGAAACGGTTCCATCACCAGTAGCCCTTCGTTGCAAAGACATCTGTCCGCAGCACATATTCCAACGTTGATCTTCATCTTGACCTTCAAGCTTTGTGTCGGGCAGATCCCTTCTAGAATGTTCTCTGGGTAAAGTGGGATTTGATGCCGCCGATGCTGGTGGGAGTTGAAGGGTGGGATTTAATAAATACCAATTCAGTCCAAACATGTACATATTTTATAATAAAAATTATAAAATATTAAAATTATTTGATTAAGTATACTATCTATATATATATATATATATCTCGTAACAGTACATAAAAGTTAGTTATTACTCTTGATGTACAATGTAAAATTTTTAAACAAACCATCCCAAGCCTCAAACGGAAGGAAGATTGTTATCATTCGATGCTTGAGATTTTGATCTACAACTTATCATGACATCATCTAAAAATTTTAGATGAGAGCTCGAGGTCGAGGTCGTTGAAGTGGTAGTTTGGGGTGTATTTTTCCAGGGGAAACAAAAATTACGGTCGTAGGTAAAATTTTTATCGTATAAAGTTAGTTACGTATAGTATTTTTGACAATCAAGATATGTAAATAGTAATCGTAATAATTTTTTTTTACTATAACATTTAAAAATAATTCTATCTTTAATAATTTTTATCGATTTTATAGATTTATTTCGTTATTCGATAAAAATTAAAAACAATAGAATTAAAAATCATGTCTTACGTCGTACGATGAGAAGACATAATCCCTCCTTATTTCTAAACATAGCCAATGGTGTTGAGGCGACGCAATCTTTGAAGTGCAATTATGAAAAAATTGTGTTAAGGTGAAATGACAAAAGTATCAGAGGTATTTGGTCGGAAGTATTGGAACAGGAAAAATATATATCGGTAAATGGAAAATTATGATAAAATTACTTTGTGTTTTTCTGTATAGTTAAAAAAAAATAGTTGTAAATTTTTATTGAAGTATGATTTTTTTATTAACTTATAACCGTGTTTTACAATTCTAACACCTTCTATTACTACTACAGTATTGGTATTAAAAAACAGAGGTGAAGAAGGTCTGAGGAGTTGGGAATATCATCAATGAAGGGGCCCCACACGTGTTTAGTTCTCCAACCCACAACCGCAAGGTTTTGGGTGTTGGGCATGATAAATAAACCAGGGAGTGGCCGCAAGATCCATTCTTGTGGCCGACGCCTCTGGTTTGGGCAAGTGGGTTCTCCCCGGCGATCGAGATGAAGGTCACCCTTGTGTCCCGCAGTGGCAGGGAGGTCGTCAAGGGCGGCATCCAGCTCGAAGATTCGGTTCGTGTCTTCCCTCCCCTTCTAACTATCTGGCTGTTTCAGCGGTTTTGGTCCTTTCTCACTCGCTTGTTGGGTGTGCAGGCGCTGGTCAGCGATCTGCAGCGCGCGATTTATGCCAGGAGTAAGTGTGGGATTTAATCCCCTTGCCCAAGCTCCGGACCTTCGTCCTTTTGCTTTCTTTTTGCCCTTTTTTTCGATATGAAAGCATCCTCAGCCCATCTGTATTGCATCCCTGGTCGAATGGATTGGATGGTCTGGAATGGTTGATGTGGCGAAGGAATTCCGTAGTGATGATCTGCTTAATACATGGGTTGGCATCCAAATAGAGACGACCAAATGGAAAATGGGTCATCTACAAGCACACCACTATTATGTTCCACGTCCCATTTTAGCATCGGAAAGCGATCCATATTCGAGTAGATTCGTGATGGTGTTATTATACTCTTATTATTACTTAACTTTTTTCCGAGCTTGTCTATTCCATGATTCAATGCACATTATGCCTTTCCAGATAGCCAGGAACTCATTTCAGTCTACGGGCAGATGCTTGTTTAAGTATATATATATAGTTGATAGGCGAAGCTAAGTTTTGGTTCATTCTCTGTGAATGATTTCCGTGAGTAAAGCCGATGGTCTCTGCAATACCCCCTTGTAAATTAAAACTTATTTTGTGAGCAAAAAAAATCTTCCAATATCACCTTGCAAGTTCTATTCGAATTTTGCAGTCTTTCTGCATTCCTGATAGAAAGCAATCAATGAAGTTACTAAATGCAACGAAATCCTAGTTTTTCATATCAAATTATCTGTGACACCAGTTTCATGTTTGCAATAACCAGATAATTTGATATATATCCGGAGCATCATCCTGATTTTGATCCTCAAAATTTGCCTTTCAGGATCCTGGCATGTTTCTCAATGGTAAGACCCCAAGTTCGAACACTAGGGAAATCCATACATACATACATACATGGATTTAGGGAAATCTAGCAGGGGCTCTTACCATGTGTGAGCCCCTCAGTTTTTAACCTGTGCTCACCATCCAGAGGATGGTGGATCCAAGGCATCTTTGGGATATCAAAAAAATTGTCTTTTATAAAGTGATATTCTTTTCCTTTTTTCATTCGATTAATATCAGTAATGCCTCCTCCATATATACACATTTGCCTGATGTCTGTGCAGACTGGTTACGCTGCATTTTACAATTTGAGCTACTAATGTTTTTCCCCTCTCCATTTATGATGGCAGCTAAGAAGTTCTATCCATCTCGACAGCGTCTCACCCTTCCAGTGCAGCCTGGAGATCATGGGAAGCCTGTTGTCTTGATTCCAAAAAAGAGAATTCAAGATTATTGCAATGGGAACAGGGATGGGTTGAGTGTTGTACTCAAGGACTTGGGTGTGCAGGTGTACTACAGCACCCTTTTCTTCTGGGAGTACTTGGGCCCTCTGATCATCTATCCCCTGTTTTACTACACCCCAGTTTACAAGTACTTTGGTTACAAAGGTGAGCGTGTCATTCACCCGGTTCAGACTTATGCCATGTACTACTGGTGCTTCCATTATTTCAAGCGCATCATGGAGACATTCTTTGTACACCGTTTCAGCCATGCAACATCTCCTTTGTTGAATGTGTTTAGAAACTGTGCCTACTACTGGACTTTTGGCGCATACATCGCTTATTACGTTAACCATCCATTATATACTCCTGTGAGCGATATGCAGTGGAAGATTGGTCTTGCCTTTGGGGCTGTCTGTCAAGCGTCAAACCTCTATTGCCATATGATTCTAAGAAACCTGAGAAGCCCTGGTGGAGGAGACGGAGGGTATCAAATTCCACGCGGTTTCTTGTTTAATGTGGTGACATGCGCAAACTACACAACTGAGATCTATCAATGGCTTGGTTTCAACATTGCCACCCAGACCGTAGCTGGATATGTGTTCCTCGTTGTGGCAACTTCTATCATGACCAATTGGGCATTTGCAAAGCATCGCCGCTTGAAAAAGGTACCTGGCTTGCATTTTCTCGGGACATTTGGGACCATTTTTATATATGTTCTCCAGAATGTGGCTTGACCGCACTGGTCTGAGTGAACGATGAAATCGATCTCTTTTCATTCTGCAGTTGTTCGATGGCAAAGAAGGGAGGCCCAAGTATCCACGGAGATGGGTGATTCTTCCACCTTTCATCTGAGTGATTTGATGTTACTGCCTGCAAACCCATACCGTACGGTGCGTTTCAGCAGATGCCAATTCTGTTTTGCGGCAGTATCACATTTAGCATCATCAATCAAGACTCGAGAACATGGTGTTTGGTTGGCCTCAGTTTGTTGTCGTTTCCCATCTCTCTGTAAGCAATTTAGATTGTGTCAGAACAACTTGGTAGCTCCACCATCACTCAATCTCCCAGTTCGTCTGTCCATGGTTGCAATCGATGACTGACAGCTCTTTAATCAAAACTGATAAGTCGACATTAAGGATTTTTGTGAAGTTAAAATTGGAGTTGAAGTAAACAAGATCTTAAAAATCATCTACGATGAGTTCTACTCTCTTACCAGCAGAGCTTTCGTTTCCTCTGTTAAGCAAGTTTGTTCCACGGAACACTAGTAGACGTAGGTTAGATATTCCATTGCCGTCCTGCTTGTGTGATTCCGCCGCCATGAGTGTGGTGGGAAAAGGAGGAATGGTTCTGATGTCTGGGTGCAGCAAGCAGATCCATGCTAGCTGCATGCAAGCATTGCCAGCATGTTTGTGTGTGGCTTCCTGAGGATACGATACACACACGCCAATACCATGTCTGATGTGCATCTGTTCCTTTTTGGAACTCCACATCGGGTGTTCGTGATCGAGGGAAAGCGAACGGCATCCATACCATCGGCATGGCAAGGCATCTGTTTTTGTTCGATGAAACACAAAATGGAATCACCAAATGCATTCGAAGTGAGGATACAAGGCAACTGATACACGGTGAACATTCTACCTGCATTGAATAAAAAGTATCCAATGATTAACATAGAGTACAGTACCGAACGAAACATCAGACCTTTCAGATTTGTCCACCAGGGATTATATATTAGCTCAAGAAGACGCACCCACCCCCCTTACCATCCTTCCAAAATCAGGTCATTGCATCTGCAAGAGTTCGAATATCTTGCATACCTTCATGCAGGACCTGAATATCTTTTTTGATGGCTTCTGGGTGAATGAGAGTGGGGGGTGGAGATGATGATGTTGGGAATTAAAGTTCAAAATAAAGTAAAAGATGTTGGTGGAGATGATGATGTTGGGAATTAAAGTTCAAAATAAAGTAAAAGATGTTTTACTTGTACATCTTTATTACACAAAAAAAACAAAAACCCATCATCAAATTGCAAGAACCAACTAGCTAGTAATAACCACACCCTTGTTTCATTCACGCTGTCCATTCCATTTCCTGCAATCCCGACTTTTCCAAAAGACCAGGAGGTGCAGTTCTCTTATTCAGCAAATACATGTGCCTGGTTCATTCATACCTTGGGAAACACAAATTTTCCAAAACTCGGAAACATAACCAAACAAAACTAGCGTAGGAAGAAGAAGGTTGGAACAACCCCTAAAAGACTTGACGCATCCAACCGGACCAGGGTTGTGACAGGCTAGAGTTTAAGCACATTTCACCAATGCAGAGTTGATGATCTTTATGAACTCCGGCTGAAAGGGAAGAGAAAGCAAACAGCGGTGAGGATGAGAATTGCTCCTCAATATGGACGCAAGCAAATGCAAATGGTATGTGCTTCATCATTATGAAGAGGTGGAATGTGAGGCCATGGAAACCAAGGAGGAATCACACACCTTTAAAGAAGCGCCACCAACAAGGAATCCATCGACATCAGGTTGACTGGCAAGCTCGTCACAGCTTGCACCAGTCACAGAACCTAAAGAAAGTTCAAAAACAGTGTCATCGGTTAATATTTGCATTTGACATCTGCTTGTTAAAGGCAATCTAGTTACAGGAAACTCCAAGACAGCTAGGGAAAGTTACCTCCATAGATGATCCTCATAGAAGAGGCAACATCAGGGTTTACATTGTCTTTAAGCCACTCCCTTAGTTCAGAATGCACCTGACAAAAAAGCCACAATGTTGATGAGAAATGAAACAGGGTTAAATAAAGAATCATTACGGTATATCTCATTACACTATTATGAACTCTGCCATAAAAAGATTATAACAAGTATTCAGGCTGAAATTCCAAATGGTAATCCAATTTTCTCACTAGAACCGTAGGAAGAACCAAACTGATATTTTGTTGGGTTAAATACAAAAACAAGTGTGTGGCTAGCAACGGTCTCAGATTACTAAAAAAAAACCATTTCTGTTATTTATGCAATTACCAATATTACTGAAGAATATGCCATAACTTTCAAGCTTTGAATAAAACACAAGTAATAAAATAATAAAGAAATCCAGCAATGTGAACCTACTTCTTGTGCCTGAGCGGGAGTTGCAACTTTGCCGGTTCCAATGGCCCAGACGGGTTCATATGCAAATACAACATTGTCCCAGTTGGTCACTTTCTCTGCAGGAGACCGAAAGAGAATAATTACTCGATAAAAAATCCTGAATTGGTGCTAGTCAAACATTCAAATAAAGTCAAGAAAAAATCACCTGCGATTGCCTTTGTCTGGGCTGCAACAACTTCCATAGTTTTACCTGACTCACGCTGTTCAAGAGTCTCACCAATACAAGCAATTACCTTCAAACCTTGGGATAGTGCATATGCAACCTTGTCTCCAACAAACTGAGAGAATATAGATGACAAATAGACAAAAAAAAAATTAAATGTAAAATAAAAGAAAATTGAATAAATAAATAAATAAATATTTAGAAGAAAAAAAACTCAGCACCAGAGATCTCGTATAGAAAACAAAGTTTAATTGAACCAACAGTAAACTTCTCCCTTGTTATTAGCAGTCTTTAGAATGAATATTTATGTTTCACAGTCCATGCTGTTCGCCAGACACTTATGTTAACAAATAACAATCGTAGATACAGTGATAGACCAAATAGGCACTAGAGCGATGAAATCCTAAAATATAGAATATCTAAGCAACTGGTTATTTTAGGAGAAAAATGATAGACCGTATACTTCCAGTGACAAATGTAACCTGACAGCAGAAATATACAGCGGTGGCAACTCACAAGGGCATTATGTAGATGCAATTCATCTGTTTAAAAAGTTTGGCCAATGCAGAGAAAGGTAATGTAGTTTCAAGAATGTTAAACAACAGAAATTAGAAATGGAAACTACTAAAACACCTGATGCACCAAAGTACCATCAGGAAAATTGATTTTAAAAACCTTTTGCAGACAGTTCTGCATGAAAATCTTCTACACGATAAAATATACTCACCTCATTTGACTCGCCTAACAATGCTCTCCTTTCAGAGTGCCCCAAAATAACCCAAGGAACCCCAATATTGGCAAGCATCTCAGCACTGCACCAACAATACATTGTAAATTAACTTGATTAAATATTTTTCAAGGAAAAAAGGAGCTATTATATTTGAAAAGCAATAAGCAAGATCCCTGAAACTTGGATTAATTCACTGCTCTAAAAATAAAATTGATTCAATTCACACATTTCATCATAGAAAAAACACACTAATAGTCATTAAAATTCTTTTAATCGCATTTTGGGACTATGTTTCATTTTTATCAATCTAACATGTCTGGCTTCATCTTATGTTTTGCATCATGCGCATTGAACATATTTGATAACAGATTAGCTCAACAGGAGTGCATACAGATAGATATACATCGCCATAGATCAAAGTATACGTTAAGTACTGTAAAAATATAAAATAGCAGACGTCACAATCAACAATAAACCATCACATGTGTGGGATTACCAAATGTGGAAAGAATGTCTAATCTTTGAAGATGGATAAAGTCTCACCTAACTTCACCAGTGAAAGCACCTCCTTTCTTTACCCAACAATTTTGTGCAGAAACATGGAAATCAGATCGCAGTGATTCCTTCACCAAAGTAAGGAATACAAATGGTGGACTCAACACAACATCTGCAAACAATTCGTCAAATATTCCATTAAATTCAGCAGTTCAGATCTATCAATAGTTTGTCAAAACTTTAAAAATAATCATCACCAGCATAGTTCTTAAATGTCTCAAAATAAGAGAAATCGATGCTACATGTAAATAATAAGCACATAGATATTATGTTCATTTGCATGTACCCATTTTCTATGCAACTAAATCATAGCATTGCTAGAAATATTGAGCAACAGGTAGTATTCAAAGGTAGTGCACTCAGAACAAAAAAGTGGTCTACAAAAGGCTACCAAGTCTTTAATCAAAATAGGGAGTATTTCTCAAAACCAAAATCAAGCAAGAATAATGCAGAGGTTGAAGACTCGCACCTACAACATCCTGTGAAGGAACTTCTCCTTCATTCAAAGTGGCAACAATTTTCTTTACTTGCTCAGTAGTCCCATTCTGCAAGTCTCAATACAAAAACCCGATAATCAGTAAACTGTACACGAAATGAAAATGCGAATAATGAGGTTGTCATTTAGTCAAAAAGATGGTACCAACGTAGAATTTCAAAATTCTTAAATATAAATAGAGATTAGACATTTTATCTAGAATATCAGGGTTGCAGGAAACAGCATAAACAATAAACCCATGACAACTAAAAGGAAAGAAAATGATCCCTCTGGAATATGTTAAGCAAAGTTAAAAATGTTATCAGTGCAGAAAGTGAGAAACTTATTAATGAATGACTCGTCGAATAGTCCGGTCCACACATTCCCTAATTTACAACCCAGAGTAAAATGAAATACACTACCAATAGGCCATGTGACAAGAAAAATGGAAAGCAATAAAAGACCTTGAGCTTGTTCATCTCCCAATCTTGTGGCACATCTGAAAACAGAAGGACAAAGACCTGGATCCTCCCCACAATAAGTGAAGAACTTCCCAGATCATACAAATGAATATCGCGCTGTCATGACTCATCGTGGCTCCATAAATGCTGATGACGGATTGGACAAACCATTACCAACTGGAAGGCGATAATTAAGGGAAAAAGCTCGAAGACGCCAACAAAATTACAGTTTCCACAAAAGTACAGTACACTTGCCGAAACTCAAAGCACTAGGCACTACATCCACCAGACGTGGTGTCGGATCTAACAACCAACGGTAACACCAGTAACTGTATTTTGCTCCGGAAGAAAGGATGCCAGATGCTCCCCGTGAGAAAATCACCATCTGACTGCAAAGCCTTCGGATTGCGAAATCATCAACGACGAGGATCCATTTTTCGTTTCACACGAGATTCCCAAGCAACATTCAGAACCGTATTTTCCAACAAAAGAAATCGGGACAACATCCAGTTCCAGATGGCACCGTATCAGATTGTAGCCAAAATCGATGGGAATAGAGTCAAACAACAGGAAAAGGATGGGGCGCTTACGCATTTCCAGTTGCCACCGACGAAGAACTTCCTCCCCATTCTTCAGAGAAAGGCACGAAAAGAATCCACGGCAGATGTGTGGTGAGGTCGGAACTCGCAGAAGGGGGAGGACGGCCGAGCCAGAGCCGGAGCCGGCACTTATAGAGGAAAGGCGGAGGGGCGAAGCGAAATTACCACCCTGCCCTTTGTTGTCTGCTCACGTAGGTCGGTGGAGGCGACCGCCGGCCGTCGGATTCGCCGTGTACGGTACCGGCGGCTGCATCTCCGTTCACAGAATTCTGCCTCCAGATTTTTTTCTCTTTTTGTTCGCGGCTGTTGTTTGTGGCCCGTGGTTTTGGGCTTAGAATATTCCTCCCAATAATTTAGTGTGTGTTTATTTTAAAGATAAAATTAAATAAGATAAAGTTAATTTTTTTAAAAAAATTATATAAATTACTATTGAAATGTATTGATATGATTTTTTATTATAAAATATTAAAATTATTTAATAAATGTTACCGTCAAAAAATACTTAAACAAATAGCATCTTAATGACATAATAATAAAGAAACTTTTTCGTAGAGCCAAGCTAAAAGATACAATTAGGAACATATAAGAAAATTGTACCTAAGTAAAAATCTAAAGAAAATTTTAAAATCCTAAGATTTAAAGAAGAAATTTTCATAACCACGAGTTATCACCTCACAATAATGTTTGTAATTTTAGAATAAAAGTAAAAGCAGAAAATTACTGGTACACAATCTTTCTCATTTTCAATAGCTCAAAAACAATAACTTATGGTTCGGAGACATACATGTAGGGTTAGGAATTCAACAGGGATGGATTCAGAGCATTCAATGGAGAAAAAAGTCAATGAAGCAGATTCATGGGATATGGGTTGTGTTCAGCACATCATCATCACCTAACATCAATCAATCAAGGTTCATGAACCCAGTTTATGGATTATAATGGAGGACCCTGAATCAATCTTGGGCATGATGGTTCCCTTTTTCCAGTCCGTGGAGAACAGGGAGCACCGATATGTGAGGTTGGAATCAAGTGCACCCGTATGGTGGTCTGCATACATCACACTTCAATGTTTGACAAGCAACAGAAAACAACAAAAAAACTCAACAGCTCATCAACAATACAGGTTCAGTGACACAAACGAGTCATCATGGTGTCTGGGTACAAACAAATGAGTTCATTCATGGGCCTCCAATACATTCTGTATCGAAGTGTGCCCAACAGCTCTTTATGAAGCACAAATATCCACAGGAGAGACACAGAAATGCTAATATATATATATATAGATAGATAGATAGATAGATAGATATATGGTACAATATTATTTGCCTGTAAGAATAAATACATACTTGACAAAAAATAATGACATTTCAGTTGCATGCTTCGCTCCAAAATAATCAACAAAAATAACTTTTGGTTCACCATCAAGGTAGGAATTCAAAGTAATTAAGGAATGGCTTCGGGTTGATTCTAACCAACAGCATGCAACTGAAAATCAATCGGCAAGCTGGTCAAGAAAGCCAATGCGAATGGTGAAGTCGATTTACCAAACTGCGAGCACCATGGAGGAAGCTTGTCAAGAACTCGTGAAACTTTTGGTGTAATTCTATCCACATCAGTTCTCAGTTTCAGCAATGGGAATGGATTTCCTTCCTCAGGTGCCTTCTGTAAAGGATGGGTGGCATTCTTAAACCAAGATAGGGTCAGTGTAAATTTGGTTGGAGCAGCCTTTCCACCTGAAAACTGAACTGTATGCCACATTTCACCCTCACACTTGTTACCCACCAAAAGCGAATCATCGGAAGACGCTGCAAATCACATCAATGGCATATATAACCACCAAGTTTGATATTAAGAGGAGAAAAATAGGCTTTGTATTGAATAAACATATATTGACATAGAAGCAAAACAAATGAACAAATAAAATAAGAAACTTGGTGTGAAGCTACATCGACTTCCCAACTTCAACAAATAAAATAAGTAAATCGGTGTCAAGCTAGTTAGTTAATTGCTTCGTTAATCAACATTTCACGTATTTTGTACAAAAGAGGTCTAATGATGAGTTTCAAGATGCAGCATTAAAATTGTTTAGTAAAGATTGTTACCTTTAAAGGTAAAGTCCTCAACATATAGAGAATTTATTGCTAGCGACCAGCGTATAGATGTTTTTGTGTTGATGAGAACCTGTGTCTTCCTAACACCTGTCAAAAGATCACTTTCAACACGAATATCAGGTATATCCGACTTAGTCCATCCATCAGTAGTATCCTTGGAGCTCCAACACCAATATTTTGCAGAGAAAGTGACGAGATCAAGTGTATGATTCCTTCCACACGAAAATTCTTCACTTTTTAGATAGTTCAGCTCATTTGAGAGCTCTCCAGGCGTTGTTGAGAAAATAGAAACATAGGAAACTGGATCCACATTTCCTCCATACCTTGCTGTTGTGTCAATGACATGCACAACCTAGGGTGAACATGTTTCCTTTGGTTAGAGAATGAAATTGCCGCAAAATGAGTAATCGAGATAACCGGTGAAAATTAGATTAGGTGAAGAAAAGACTAACAACAAAGATTGATATCATTGCAAAATTATGTTGAGATATTGGTATGAAGATAGACTGCTTCATATGCGATATCCCAAATATACCAAGAATCTCATCAAGAGTTCAAGACCCTTAATCAAATTTGCAGCAATTATTTATAAACTTCCAAAGATTCGTAAATTTTTTTTCCAAAAGAATGGAATTTTTCAGTTACTATTCAATTTATACATAAATTCATAATTAAATAACTTTAGACCAATATTTATGAACTACATATGCATTCAACTTGGATATATAATTCATCGAAGATTTAGTTGCAGAGAAATAAATAAAAGCAAAGAATTCATCTGATTGACACCATATAGCTGGATCAAGGCATTGATTGATTGTTATTATTACTGTTATATATGTATTCATGCAAGAATATGATTGATAAAAAACAGCTAAATTTTTTTGGACTTACATTGATGGTTCGAGCAACATCACTTGTAAATGTAGGGAAAATACCAAATGATACTGCAGCTAAGGAAAGGATGAACAAAGCACACATGGAAGTTATCACCGACTTCTTGGCTCCTATTGATCAAAACAATAATAAAGGTCATTTCAATAGTTGTTTTAAGATACTCCAGATTGTCTAAGATGTAGATGGTATTGACTGAAAATTATAGAAGATGATGCTGGTCGGTGAATCTGAATATAGAACACTAAAGTAGAACACTGTAAGCTGAAGAAGAAATTGGAGATTTCATAAAGGAAATATGAAATTTCTGTAGTTATCAGGCAATTATACTATGAGTAAAAAGCAAGGCATTCAACAGACTCTCTCCAGACCCTGCATTGGATTTACCCTTTAGCAGGATGATTCTGAACGAAAGATCTACAAAGGTTTGAGGAATGACAGTGATCCTAACTTTAGAGTCTGTTTGTACACGTAGGAAATTCTGGAAATGAAAATCTGAAAAATGGAAACGGAAATGAAAACAGAAAATCTGGAAATAGAAAATTTCCAGATATCATGATAATGTGGTATAAATTGGACCCACCTTACAATTAAGGCAATGACTTATCAATCTCTCACACACACCTACATGCATGTGCATGTACACATCCACACATGCACATACACACCCATGCACGTGCACATATGAGTGCGCACACACATACACACACCAACACGTGTGCACACACATGATCCCATTTTTACAATTCATATGCTTTACTTTTAGTTTTCAGTTATTAGGCACTTTCAGAGTCTTTAAAATTATATTATAGTTTTTAGTTAACTACCTAATCCCTTCTTCTCCCATATGTTTACAGGAATACCATCATGAGAATCAAGATTGTAAAATTGGTAAGAACGATAACATTTACTGGATATGATGGGTACGGCAATGGGAAAGGCATGTAACTTAATGAAACACAATAAATCAATGATAAATTAGAAGAACAAGAAATACTGATTCCAGGAAATACCACATACCTGAGAGATGAATGTAGGAAAGAATATAGACCAACACAAGGCAAACAACTGCTGCCGTAAGTAAACCAATAACAAGATTACCAAGCCAATGAGGTATGCTACCAGGATTCCTACAAAATAGTTAACATGCGCATGGTACATGGAAAGACACTTTTCCTAAAAGAAAAATCTATCTGATGTTAGAATTAGGAGTCAAGTTTTGGGACTGTACAGAGCATGGTAACGTATAAGTGAGAGAACACCTTTGGGTGCAAATGAGGAAACAAAATATAAGAGAATGGAATTGTAGATAGCATCTTTTGGCATGAGAAATGTCAAAACATCGACAGGCATCAAAAAACAGGTAAAAATGTAGAAGGTGCAAAGGCAGCAATGCAAGCCCAAATTCAAGCATATCAAGAAATTCGTGCGTCCAATGTAAAATTAGAAAATATTACCGTAAATTATAAACAATTAGTCATATAACCTACCTATCAAACCGAACAGTGCTACTGATAAAAAATTCCACAATTCGAATAAATGAACCACCAGAAAGTAAAATAGGAATAGTCAAACCCAATAGCAGCGTTACAGTTCGAAGTTGCGAAGGTGATCGAGTTGGTGTCAATGTTGCCTCAATTAAACCATCTGGGTCAAAAAATCACAATTTGTCATAAATAATGAAAAGGACAAAAGCATATCAATGCCTGTGATAATGCACACTTACAAGAAAAAGCAGGTGGAATCAACCACGCAAGAGCAATATAAGATGATCCAACTTTATAGAAGCTTCCAACTACCAGAATAATTAGCCATTGAAGAAATCCAGCTTTGAAAAGCCACCTTTCAGTTTCCATTTTAAACAAATTAACCTGCTTAGGTATAATGGGTCCCTTTCTCAAAGCAATGTTGCACAAATGCTTGTGAAGAATAAGAAAGCCAAAGTGTTGTCCACCCAATGCCCCAACTACAGCAGGTGCACCAAACAAACCAAGGATTAACCATGGGTTCGCAATATAAGGTGCAGGATGTTCACAAACCCAAGGAAGAAGAAAGGCAACAATAGATGACAAGCTCAAGGAGAAAATCCACATGAGAATGATGGCTAAAAAGGACAATCCCATTGAAGTTATAGCTTGATAACCACCCACAAACAAAGATGCAACCCATATAAGAACTGCCTGTAATATCACGGAATTCTGAAGCATACTAGCAAAGCGTTGAGAGTATACAATCATGTATGACCCCTGAAGGTTGACAGAATAAATAAAGAGATACATTAAGTATACCATCATTTAAAGTCTATAATCAGTAAGAATGTTCCCTAAAATATTATCTTACATGGAAGAATCTCTTGGAGATTGTTATACATCAAAAAGGAAAATAAAAGGCAAGAAATTATCATTCAAATTCAGGCTGTTGATGTGGCTTATTTCTACAGGAGAGCCTGGCTTGCTAATGGTGATGCATTTATGTGTCTTCTGCTAATGAGCAAGAATACCTGCAACATCCATCTGTAGATTGTCCTTATTAAATATACTTTTTCTTGGTTATTGTGACCCACACTGTATTTAGATCCATTTTTTTAAATTTTTTATTCCTTAAAATATTTTCTCCCCCTTCCCAAAAGTATCAAAATGCCACTATGCTTCAATATCTTATCAGTTGCACTTGGAAAATGGATATCCACAGAAAAAAAACAGTTCAAAACATTTTTCATTTTCTCTAGTTGGATTGATCCAAATGATCCTCAACCATGGTAGATAGAAGAACCAAATGCAAATGGAACGAGAGAATTGTACCATGTTGCACATATAGAAACCACAAGTGTGATAGAAAGCAGAACTTTTTTGAAGCAGTAGAGAAAATAGCAGACATGTTTATTATCATTACACACAAAGCATATATATGTGCATATATATTTGGACAATTTGAATGTTTCAGATTTTCTAAGAACAAAGGTCTAACACATCCTATACAGATTATAGCTTGTATGTAGAGAAATTCTGTAACTCCTTTAAATCTAACAAATGAAATTCTATTGTAGAATTATAGTTCCAAAAATGATCCATTCAAACAAATGTAATCAACTATAAGCAAAAATTTAGTCTAACCTTTGGCATTTTTTAGTTTTCCTGTCAGGGTTATTTATATACCAGCAAATTGCTTTGAAACTTTTTTCTGCCACTGTCGTTTAGATAAAAACCCACTTTTGATTGCTAAGGAGAAATGTATACATGGTAAATAATCATATTTAATAAGAGATACATGTAAAATCCCGAAGGGATGAGACCGAGTGTGTTTTTCAGAAGATTACAAAATATCAAGAAATACATAAATAGATATTTATGGTAAACTTTAAACAAGAGAATAATTCACAAAATTAATTAAACCCATGTGTGTATCCAGATATACTGATTCATTCAGCATCAAAGACAACTTCAAAAAGAATGACTTTTCTTATACAAGAAATGGGTGGAAGTCATATATCATTAATAAGAAAATAAGACCTTTGTATATAAAAGCTACAGAAAAGGAATAAGCATAATTTTGGTAATGTGAGACTAAATACAACAAATAAAATACTTAGGATTCATCTAAGGATCCAATTATTGATAAACTCTAATACTTCCCTCCTCTTTCCTTTTTTTTCTGAATTCTATCATTTCTCTTCTCCTTCACCCCTTTTATTTGTAACTCATCCCATGGAAGGAAAAAGCTACGAGCAACACTTCTTGTGTTAGAATCCAATGCATTGGTGGAGAGGGTTATGGAGGGAGAGGAAGAGAGAAAGAGGAAGGCAAGAGCAGTGGCAATGGCATTGACGAAGAAAATGGCAATCAAAAATGACCTTGTCATGATCTAGAACGTCATACTTTGGTTTAGTTTGCACAACATCAAGAGCTCATTGGGGAGACCATTGGCAAGGTCATTGATAGGAGTGAAACTAGAACAACAATGATAAGAAAGTGGCTTGGACATAGGAGGGTCGCCAGCAACTTGGAAACTGGGCAGAGACAGGCTAGTGAAATTGATAGCAATGGCTTGGTGGTTGGTACCACATATGGGAGAACAAGAGAGGGGTTATAGTAGTGAGGGACAAGACTGAAGGAACAAGGGTGATTGCAAGGGGTTGGCAGCAACAATGATGGTTGGGAGGAAGGTTGCCTAGATTTATCACATTTTTGGACTCTTAAAATCTAAGCTTTGAAACCATGTTAGAACTCAAGAAATGAATTGAAGTTGTATATCATTCATAAGCAAACAAATCCTCTATATATAGAGACTACATAGAAGAGACAAACATAATTTTGACATTGTGAAACTAAACCCACTTACAATATATAACACATCTAGGAAGGATTCTAAGGATTCATTTATTTGTAGACTCTAACATCTTTAATTCAATAATTGAGATTTCTTTTTCACAGATATATCCTTCACCCTCTAATATATTATAATTCATATACTCTTAGACTACATTTGATTAATAAGTAGTTAGGTTTTAATACTGGTGCATGGAAAATCAAAGCATTTGAATAATGAACAATGAGAATGCCAGTCATCACACAATGATTGGACAATTTTAGCAATCCAACAGCCAATAGATCAACTCCTTTACACAGTCACACATATAATTTGTGCAGATATATGGGAAGGCAATTTGCATTGGACCAGCAAAGGAAGCGGATCAGACAGTTGGAAAGAACAAGTGAACCGCACTTAGTCACCTGGAAATGTATAGGTGTTCAACATCAACAACCAGTTAGATTTCAAAACTTGGTGTAAACTTTGCAAGATAAAAATGTCCTTTGTCTACCCAAAAAAAAATGCAAATTTGGTATATTAGCATGTATGCTCCATTTGCAGCCCTACTGGCAATATTCTTTCTGAGTTGTGCACAATTGATGAAGTTGAAAGATGTGCCTTGCCACACAACATAAGTATGCCTGACTGTACCCTGGATGTCATGTATTTGAATCCTAAGAAGTGAAGATCAGATTACATACGATTGGACTCTCTCCAAGCCCCATCATAATAGAAGCCCAGTTCATTGATTACCCCTTTTTAGTACATAGTGGCCCCACACAGCAGGATCCAAGAATTCATTGTCATTATTGTTAGTGGTACTCTATAGGCTACATTAGGCAAATTGTTCATTCAATAACGCTGATTGCAAGCATGAAATTTAAAATCGAACAATCAGCATGTTCTCATAAGAATTAAACGAATGTAAGCCTTTCATAAGCATATATTATTTGCTTTATGCTGTATATTTTAATTATAAAATGATAGATGGCAAAAAATAAAGCATTTAGGTACTAAGCTTCTCCCAAAAATGGCCCATTCACTGATGGTAATCGGCTAGTTAAAATCACACATCAAACATCAAGATCTTTTTAAAACCAAGCTGTTCCACAAAAAATAAAAACTCATGTTTGAAATGTGGCCTTGTTCAAATTGAATCAAAATAATCACAACTTGAACAATTTTTAAAAAAGACAACTATAATGTAGAAGAAACTAAAAGAAGAGAATTAATTAATGTCAAAGAAACTAAAAAAAAGTAAAAGAAGTCCTAAAACTACTTGATTAGACATGTGAAAAAAGATTTAAATTTATATAATTTAACTAAATAGTTAACTATAGATGGAAATATTTGGAAGAAAAATATTCATGTGGCTGATCTCATAGTAGAATTATAACATATCATTTGTACAACTATAATGCACAAACCAAGTTTGTGAATAGAAAATGTGCAAGATATGAGTTTCTCACCAATATATCGAAAAAAATAGGTTTTTCTTGGTCTGTTCCATGATTCAAAATATCTTTAGAAAATTCTGCCGACATTGCTGTTTGAATGATGAATGCAAGCATGTTTTCTCCAAGATGTTGAAGTGATCCAGGCTTCAAAAACTTAAGTTTGTCATTCTGCAGAGGAAAAATATTTCTGATAATTAATACCATTGAAGAAAAAACATATGCATCAACAATATTGTAACTTAATATAAGTTAGAAATACACATAAATTTAAAAAAATAATACAATAGAAGCAATCAAATGAGCACATGGAATATTATATCAACAATACTATAGTTTGGTAGTCATTCCTTTAAATTTTGATAGATTTCTGGTTTTATTACTTCTTAATGTGATTTTCAATTGTCATGCTACTTCCTCCACTACCATCTATGCCTTCTTCAATAGAGCCCAAGTCCTTTGCTAACACACCCATCAACTTGACCAGACAGACCTTTGTTGTGGTACGTAGCTAGTTTTCATGGATTGTCAGTCTCAGGTTTCAACCGTAAAGATTGAAACTATTGCCTACCAAGGCTAAATACTGGACAATGAATGATCTCATTTAGCAATGGAAGTATGGAACACAAAATATATACTTACATGAAGGGGTACTGTTGGAAAAGCTTGTGAATGAATAAATCTTTTCCATTGTAGAGTCATTCATCCCTTGCAATCTAAGCTATGCAGCTATATACATAGATAGTGACCAAAGTGTGTGAGATGAATCTAAGTAATTTCATTATATCTATAAAAACTCCCATAACTTTGTGGTGGATGGATTCAATAATTTCTTTATAAATTTTTGAAAAGCAAGACCGAGATTTAGGATCTAGAAATTAAAAACCAGAGATGACAGAATTTTCAACGTAACATCATGATAAAATTTACCATCTCACATTTCTATTTACAATGGAAAATTGACTTGTACAGACACCAAGTAACAAAGTATTAGTTGGTAGCATTCAAGCATGTCCAAAGAAGGCCTTCAATGCACACAAAAAGGGAAGAATCCATTTAAATGGTTCTGAAGTGGTAGAAGACCTAAAGATTACATGTTTCAAAAGAGTAATTGGAAACTTCAATATTTATTAATGGTTATGCAACCAAGAAAAAGCCTTAGAAACAAATGCAGAGACACCATTCCTGTTATTGACTTTGAATAATTTTTGTGATGGTTATGCATGGTATACAAATGTGAGATAAGAACAAAATAACAGAAGCACCTTTGTATGGTAAACAACACTATAATCTGTGTATGCAAAATCAATGCCGGGAAGGCCGCCAACTTCACTGTATACTTGGAAATCTGTGGCAGACTTTATTACTCCAGATTGATAGAGATCCTACACAAAGGCAAAGTTAGTTTAGATGTTGCTTATGCATTGAATTAATTATAAGGCTTCCAAAAGTCTATTTTCAAAAAATTATATTTGGTCCACAAAAATATAATAGAAATCACAAATTTACACGAAATATTATTCTCTTGGAATCTATATCAAAAAATGGTTGGTTCTCTCCAATGTGTATTCAATACATAAGATATGCGTAAGCACTATTAATCTAGCGAACAGTGCATGACATTATTCACATCATTAAATTCCATAAAAGCAATATTCTACCTAGAGATTCAAAAGATTGTACATGAATAATGTTGCTAGAGTAAATGATGTATTAGGTGTTTAGTGTGTGTGAGTTTAGTCTCACATTGGTTAAACTTATTTTGTATCTATCCTGTAGTTTCTATATAAAGAAATCTTATCTTTGTCATTGAATCAATTCAATCTCTTCATTTCTTTTTTTTCTTAACATGATGTTGTATTATGTTTTGAATGATACTAATAATGTAATTAGTATAAGGGGCATTTTGATCCTTTGGAAAACCCAAACACTATATAAGCTTGGCTAAGGTTTTCCAAAGGGCATGAGTTGTGAGTTTGTAACCCTAGCCTTCACAGAAGAAAACTCTCTCCCTCTCCATCCGTGGACTAGCCCTAAATTAGGATGAACCACGTAAAATCCGGTGTGCACTTTTTTTGTGGGTTTTGTTTGGCGATCCTTCCCTCTTCCCTTTCTCATCGCTCATACTTCCGTTTGATTCCGCTGTGCTTCTTTGGTTACCACGCATAACAAGTGGTATCAGAGCATATTGGAGGAAGTGGCCTTGAGTTAGGGTTAGTTTCGAATCCACGAACCTACCAAAAATCCACTGATTTCCTGAGTTCAGACCAAAGCCGCACGCAGCCGATCGCGCAGGGAGCAGCCTGCGCGCCCGTCGGCAACCCAGGATCCGCCCGCGCGCGTCCAGATCAGCCTGCAGCCTGCGCGCCCGTCGGCAACCCAGGATCCGCCCGCGCGCGTCCAGATCAGCCTGCGCCCTGCGCGCCCGTCGCCAACCCAGGATCCGCCCGCGCGCATCCAGATCAGCCTGCACACACTCGTCCTCTCTCAGAACAGCTCGCGCGCACCTGTCGGCTCCCAGATCCGCCTGCGCGCAGTCGTCCGACACCCAGATCAGACCGCGCGCAGCCACCCGCACGCAGTCGCCAGAGCCCTGACCCACCCGCGCGCAGTCAACCGTGCCCAGCTGGCCTCCGTGCACCTGTTCAGGCTCTGACCAGGCTAGGTCAGGTCCGCACCCGGACCAGCATCCAAGCTAGCCCACAACCTGACCAGCGTCCAGGCTAGGTCAGGTTAGGTTAGTCCTTTTGGGTCATTTGGGCTAATTTATTTTTGGGGTTCAAATCGAGTGATTTGATCCGTTTGAGGTGAAGTCTTTTGACTTTGAAATTGGCGCTTTGAGATATTTTGACAGAAATCAATTTTTTGTGATTATGAATGATACATATCTTTATTGAGACTGTCAGTTCTTTGAAAAGGAGGTATTGAGTATTTTGGAAATTTGAAATTTGTTTGATCAGAAGTGTTGTGATGCATTTTATATTTTAAAATATAAAATGTCAATGCCAGTAATGAA
>JAMKPZ010004121.1:0-22661 GCA_024699675.1 Amphibolis antarctica
TTAGTGTTTCTTTAGACAATGGTGGAGTCGTAGATAATCCATTCCTTGAAAATTTGAGTTTCTTTTTGAAAATTTTAAGTTATAATAATAATATGCTTATGCTGTTCACTAATCACTTGGCAGTGCAGATGATATATCTAGAAGTCATCACTCCCTTCATCTTCGACTTCTACAACTATGACAGTGATAAGCCAGAATTTGCACAGCTCTTTGCCAAATTCACAGAGGTTAGTTTGAAATTCATTCTGCATGGTTGCCATTTGGATGCTTGAAGATATCAAAATCTTGGGCCAAAATGGAAAATAAGTCCTGGCTAAAGAGTAAACAATCATTCATTTCCATGCTGCAGAACCTGGCGTTGTTTGGCGCTCTACTATTCTTTCTGGGTACGAGGAGCTCGGTCTCCCCAAAAAGGCACTCAAAGAAAAAGGCTCCGAAAACAAAAACCCAATGAGATGAGCGGTGCCATCTTTTTGTTAAAGAGTCACCGTTGGAACACTGCAAGGTATGTATCCGTGGTCGAGATTTTATCCAACTTTGTATTTCCAGAGGTTGATGGTTTTGTGCTCGCTCTTTACTTCGGGCGGCGATGTAATTCTACGACCTGTTCGGTTACCGCAGTGTGCAAGTTTCCTAATTTTAGTCCCATATCGTCTGCAACGAAGAAGATGGGGAGGTTGCGTTTCTTTAAATGGAGCCGGAGCTCAACCTGACTCGGCTTAAAAGGGTCGGTTGGCTAAATATGCCACGCTCGCTCTTTGATGGCGGGTGCTGTATGGTCATCAAGACATATGGCCGACATAATTTGTGGAATTTCGTGGGGTTGGCTCGTTCGGCCGACCCCATCAAATACTACATAAAATTTGCTTTTCTGTGGTTTACTTTTGACTAGTATATATTGGATAAAATTAAAATATTTTTCGTAATTTAAGGTTAGGATTTAAGGTCTAAGTTGTGTTTGTTAAGTTTTGTGTGGTCAATATTGTTCTCTCTTCTTCAATATCTAAACTTATGTTTACTGTGTTTAGGGTTTTGAGTTAGTGGGAAATTAATGAAGTTAGAGTTAGTGAAAATTTGTATAATGATAATTATGAATTTGTAAAAAGTTAGTGTATAGTAATAAATGAAGATTATGTTTGGTGGTGATCTTTTAGTTAATATTGTATAAATTTTTATGTATTATTATTTTATACAAATTTTTATATATAAGTTGTTATTTTACAATTTATTGTAAAATTTAATTTTATTTGCTAACAAGACTTTACTTTTAACTTTTCGTAATATTCAAAGTTAAAATATTTTATTATTAAGAGTTTGCTTGTGCTCATGAAAGAAAATGACGAACAGAAAATTACTTAAAATGGTTAACTTTGTAAATCTACGAGGTATTGGACGTCACGATGTTAATGATTCTTATATAAATTGAGTGGTTGATTTCTGTGTATTTACGTTAAGTGGTGTTGAAAATGGATGTTAAGAAATCGTAATTTATTTTGAAATATTAGGAAATTACATGAAAATAATTTTTCATCATTTTTCCTTTGTACAAATATTTTTTAAAATCAGATTAATAATAAGAAATAATTTTCTCATGATTTTATTTTCTACCATTTTTAGAGCACAGATATCCTTTAAATGTACATGAAGTTCCAATAAATAAAATCAAGTCGTTGTGCATATTAAGTTTTTGGCCGATCGATGTCTTGTCGGTAGATTTGACAAATGGCAACGAGAGTGTGAAATTCACCCTTAACCTTCGATTACGAAAACATGCCCAATCCAATAAAACCTAATTTTCATGGTCAAAGTTACTAAGTTATCACATTACGTGTGAATCTTGAACAATCAAATGTGTCTTTTTGTTGATTTACGTAAAGATCTTCGAGATGGATTGAATGAAAGTAAATAATCTATGAATTTTATAGTTCTAAAATTATTTTTATTTTTATGATGATATTTTTAATATTTAATTTACTTATTATATTATCGAAATTAATTTTTCTATTTTTTTCATTTCAAAACTATTTCTTATGTTTTACCTATAAAATTTATTTTTCCATTTTGAAAATACCAAAGTAGGCTAAAAGAAATAGAGCCTAAAATTCAATTGAAAAGTGAACCTCTTAATTGTGCGGTGTATTATCAAGAATAAAAGAAACATTGGATAATCAAATGCTTCAACATGGTGGATAAATATATTGTTAATTTTTCTTCAAGTGAATAATTTTGAGCCTGTGAAAGTTGACTTTGACCACAAATAACGTGAAATTTTGAAACGTCAAACGTTGGGTTTGACTGTAACGAAAGTTTCGTACAAATTTTTATATATTATTAATTTTATATAATTTATTTTATTTTAATATTTTTAACTTTAATATTTTATAAATTAATTTTATAATAAATAAAATTGAAATAAATTAAGTCAAAGACGACCAAGAATTAATGCAATGTGTGGTTAGCAAATGTCTAGCTGCATCTATTGTGCTAGTTATTAAGGTTTTATTTAGAAATGAGATTTATAAGAATTTTTACTATATTTAGTGTATATTTTAATAAATAATGTAATATTAATAAAAAAAGTTATTGTAGTTATCAGAGGAAAAAAATGAAAAATATTTTCTAATATTGAAAATCGTGTTGATCTTAAATGTGGCTGTATAAATTTTATTATTAGATGATTGCAAATGCACCGTCGAATTTATACTTAATTTGGATGAATATTTATCTTGATCTGAAGTATTGAAATTGAACATTCCGTCGTAACTTTCAACCAGTAATTTTTTATTAGATATATAATAATATATGTAATTCAAATTAATTCAGAAAACTTAATAAGTGATAGTTTATAGCAACGATTGATTAAATATATAATTATTTTAAATATTTACAATAAAATATTAAATAAAAATTAATTATATATATATATATTAATAAATATTAAATGTATAATTTTTAATAAAGATAATTTAATATCAGATTTTATTAGTATTTAATATCTGCATTAGATGTTGATATTCAATTTTAAAAATAATTCTTGACCTTTTGTAGTTTTCATAAACAATTTTTTTTTGAAAATTAAAAAGTAGATAATATTATCTAAATGAAAGAGTTAAGACAGAGATAAACCAAAATATTAAATAAAAATCAGCCTAAATTAATCGTGATCTTTCACCAAATCTATTTAAAACTCTGTTTAGAAATTATTTTTCCAGCTTTAGTTTCAACTTCAGGTTTATATAAAAAAATTCACATATTATTAGTATTATATAAATTTTAGTATATAAATTTTCATTATAGTATTTATCATATAATTTTAATTTTATTTATTTTACTATTTTAATTCTCAAAGTTGATTGTAAGAATAAACACCAATTTTAAATGTATCATTCATAACAGCTACAGAAGCAATATTAAAAGATTTTCTATCCATTTCTCAGATTAAGTTTGAAATCAGGGTTAAGCCAAGTGCACTTAGCGTGTACTTCTCTTGATGTCGAGCACATGATAAAGGCAAAATCTTTGATGGAAAAAAAAGTGAGAAATAGAAGGCTAGCATTTATGCGCCAGTAAAAAAAGGTTCACGTAATGCTTGATTTACCCTTATTATATGAATGAAATACACAATAGAAAAGCCAGTAACAATTCAATATCTAACAAAATTATTACTTTCAGTAATTATTATTTCTAAATGAAATGAAATGAAAGGAGTATCTGTATAAAAATAAATTTGATTTTTGAGTTTCGCAGTTTCGCTTGTTCAAAACACGACCGCGTTGGCTGCTCTTTCGTGCGCGTGGGACAACGATGGATTGGAGGTCGTGGCCGTCGCGATGCTTAGTTGATGGGTTTACTTTTGCTTTTGTTTCTTTCTTTGTATTCCGTCAATGGTGTGGAAGATGTGTGGCGCCGCCGGCCGTCTGCTGTTGTGGGAAAGAAAGCTGGCACACACGACTCTCAGCTCTGATTAAAAAGTGTGGTGGTTTCCTTTCTGTGGAGAAAGACGCGGCCTTGCCTTTCTTGGGTTAGCAGAGGTACGTGCTTTCCTTTCTTCTTGTTCTAGCTCGGTGGTCGTGGAATTTTTGGGTTTTGCAGATGTGCTTGAGCTTATTATTGAATTCGTCATCCTGCTATCTGGGTTGAATTTCATCTGTTTTTCTCTGAATGAGTGGATGAGTAGTAGAAGACCAGAAATCGAAACGTATCCGTCTTTGTTTGAGCTGGGGGTTTATCTAGATAGGGGAAATGGGCTTATTGCTAGCATCTTTGTTTAGCGAACATTTTCGGGTTTCAAATGCATGTACAGGGGGATTCACATGACAGAATTGAAGAGGAAAGTAGAAACCAAGTCAAATGTTTGTGCTGTATAAAGGTCAGTTGGTATGCAGTTGCAGTTCATAATCAAGACCCTCATAGCTTTTTTCCCAAAGGTTGGGCTTCCTTTTATTTCCTGTTATGTACCAATGTTCCTTATCACCATAGTGAGAGAACTCATCTCAAAAAACCGGTTTGATAGGAGAGAAAGTTCACCCTATATCAAGACCACAATGATGTTTATATCAATGCCTGCCACGCTCCCTACACCAACATCCCTATTGTTGGTCCACTTTAGGTGTTTAGGCACCCCTTCCAGCCCTAGGTCACCTCTTTCGATGGGTAGGCCATTGGCATAACTTAAGACCTAGTTTAAATCGTACCAACTTCGATACTACTTGTTACAGACCAATGTTTCATACCACCATAGTGAAAGAACTCATCCTAAAAGACCGACTTAATAAAAGAGAGTTCACCCCATATCAAGAACACATGATATTTGCACCACCAATATGGGACTATTTGGTCCCATACCTAAATAGCCTGTATCATTTCCACTGGCATAATACATGTGCAAACTACATGGTATATAATTTAGGAGTGTGGGTAAGGTCAGAAGTAGCTATGCATTAAGGGTATGAAAGGTCATAGTTTGGTTGGAGATGGGTATGTATTGACAATTTGGCAAGAAGATTGTGTAGATTAGTGGTTTCCCTATTTCTTTCTATATCACAGAGTCTTGGTTCGATACCTTATGCGACCAATTATACTCCTTCCAGGAAAATTGAATATTTATGTCTCAAAGGGTATTCTCAGGAATCAACAAAATGCAGGTCTACAAGGTGTTCACTTCTTTTAATGTAATGGATTTGATCGGTGTTTTCGTCTAAGGATGATATATATTCTGGTTGTTTTGCTATGAATCAAATCTAGGTATTTTATCCTTAGATGAACATCAAAGTACTTCTTTAATGTAATGTTTCTTTCTAAACTTACAGGTGTTGTGTGGGTGCTAACTGAAAACCATTTCTGGTTGTTATACTATCAAGATATGGTGCATTAGTTTGTTTTCTTTTTTGTGATCCACGTGGTTTTTTTTTCTCCTTTGTCTGCAGGGTTTGGTGTATGCGACTAGAAAGGGTCATGAAGTGCTTCTACCTCTCACATGGAACCAAGAAGGAAGAAAAGAATGCTGTGAAGGTTCATTCAACCTCAAAAGGGCATGCCCTGAGTCCTAGATCTCATAGTCACTCTCCTAAATCCGATAGTCAATCTCCCAATGCTCCTTGTAGAAGTGCCATCTCTGTAGAGAGGTTTTCTTCCATTGTTCCTGAGAAGCAACTGAAACCAAGGGTTTTCACCTTTGCCGAATTGAAGAGTGCCACAAATGATTTTGATCGATCCCTAGTTGTTGGTGAAGGTGGGTTTGGGTGTGTATATAAAGGCTCAATTAAGTGTTCTGAAGATCCTTGTAAGAATGTTGATGTTGCCATAAAACAATTGAGTAGGAGAGGCCAGCAGGCAAGTCTCATTTTCTTTATTACAGTTTTGGATTATAATATTCACTTAATTTTACCATATATGTAGTTGATATTTTCCTTATAGGGGCACAGGGAATGGTTGACAGAAGTTAGTTTCCTTGGGGTTGTAGACCATCCAAATCTTGTTAAATTAATAGGCTACTGTGCTGAAGATGATGAAAGGGGAATGCAGCGGCTCTTGGTATATGAATTTTTGTCTAACAGGAGTGTTCTCGATCATCTATCACCCCGATCATCTAAACCTCTTGCATGGTCAATGAGGTTAAAAATAGCTCTTGGTGCTGCTCGTGGATTGACATACTTGCATGAGGAAATGGATTTTCAGGTATGAATCTAAGTTTCTCAACTTTTTATTTTTCAAGTAGTTACTATTCTGTTCTTAGAATATTATTCTTCTCAATAACTTTTTATTGTTTAATCAAATATTGTGCTGTCTTGTATGAATTAACTACCAAGCTTTTCTTTGCCTTCCAATCGGCACTATGGTCTAGCTCTTTATTAGTTCTTATAGCATTGTATTCAGGTCAAACAAAGTATATTGTTAGAAAATTATTATAATAAAATCATGGAATTTTCATCTATAGCATTATTTAGTTTCTTTTTCAATATGTTATTCAGCACAAAACAATCAACTTAGAAACCTTTCGTATGGTATTCCGAAATTAGGCTCTTCTTTCCACTGTTTTATGTTTCCTCCATGTTTGTATTCATTTAGATGAATCTTTTTTTGAAGCTCAAGGCAAGTTCGTGTTGAATATTTTTAAATGCAGTTTGTTATGGAAAGCATTATGTATGCTATAATATTGATGATAGTTTTAACACTCTGATGTGGCCAGTAGATTTATCTCACATAAAAATACAACAAATACGAACAATATATTTGGAGCGTACTTATTTCATTTTTGCATTTGGCTCATTCCAATTATCCATCAGATATAGATTTTGTAGTACTAAATTTATGGATTTAGGATAGACCTTCTATGCTATATTGATTTCCCTCAAAACCTTTCTTTTGCTTTTGGTAATATAAGATTTTTTGAGCCATGTAATGCTATTAAACCAATACCATCTCATAAATTGACATTAAATGCATTTTTTACCTTAGCAGAATGTGCATTTTTCATTTGTTATCATTATGGTTCAGTTCCACTTTCTGGGTCTACTGCTAATCTACTACGAGGCCTCATCATGTCTCCATTCTTTCTTTCCACTTAAACAGGTCATATTTCGAGACTTTAAAACTTCAAACATCCTCTTAGATGAGAAATGGAATGCAAAGCTATCAGACTTCGGATTAGCTAGGGAAGGACCAACAGAAGGAATCAGTCATATTTCAACAGCAGTATGTCCACACTCCATACTCAAAGTAGATTCTCTTTATCAGATGTAATATTCTTCTGAGTTCTGACTTCTGTTAGTTTTTTAAATTTAAGTATGTTATTATTTCTAGGTAATAATACTGTCTTATATTCTTCTGTCAAAAAAAAAAGTCTCATATGCTTATCCATAAATTGACTGGCTTTATGCTTCGATTGCTGTTTAATATGTTTCTGTGTCTGATGGATGTTTGTCGTTGTCTGATTCAGAATTATTGGAGATATATTTGTAAAAAATCACTTTTTTTTAAGGCACACTCCAATGGAGGCTGAACTCTCATTTCTGAACAGGTTGTTGGAACTATAGGCTATGCTGCTCCTGAATACATGCAAACTGGGCACCTCACAGTCAAGAGTGATATTTGGAGTTATGGGATTGTTCTTTATGAGCTGATCACAGGTCGACGACCACTTGACAGGAATCGACCAAAGGGTGAACAGAAGTTGTTGGATTGGGTGCGACCCTACATATCAAACATGAAGAAATTCCCCATGATGGTTGACCCACGGCTTGGCGGACACTTCTCTTTGAAATCTGCCCAACAACTTGCTGCTGTAGCAAATAGATGTCTCGTCCGGGATCCCAAGTCACGGCCAAAGATGAGTGAGGTGCTAGATGTGGTAAGAAAAATAGTGGAGACCACAGAAACCGGCTCTCCACTATCTCCACTGCCAGATCCTGCTGCAAAACAGGAAGCATCAGAATGGAGAAGACAACAGACACAAATTGGGATGAACTAAAACATAAGCAGTTTTTGCAGCAATGATTTCTCAAAAAAACGGTTTGTGTGAATATTTACTGTCGTCTTGGAAGGTTTGGCAGTCAAAAAAAATTAAAATTTTGCTTGATTTGGTTGCACATAGAACATTGCCAATCATTCAGCACGAAGGTTTGTCAAGATTTATGCACTTGGAAATTCTTAAAAAGGAGAGATGACTGAAGGATAATAATTATTTAGGGGTATTGGTCATGTATTATGATTGCACACCTTGTATCATCATGGTTAAGCAGCATCCAGGAACCACCCTTTTCCAGTTAGGCAGTACCTCATGGTTTACTGTTTTCCATTTCTATGCAACAATATGGCATTGAATTATATGTATTCCATAAAAATATTTCTGCTGGTATGGCCCTTGTAGGAGTATATGTATATTCAAAAGCATCTGATATGGGGTGGAAATCTACCCGGATGAGTAATTTCTTTTCAGTGAACTGGATTCTGCATTTCTGCACAGAGCTTGTAGCCTTGCATTTAATATGCCTTTTCGTTTATATTGTATATATCGATTAAAACAACAATATTTCCTCCTCTGTATCAAAAGATTTTGTTGATGCCTCATCACAATGTGAGCGATGAGTTCAAGTAAAATCTTTAGGGTCATACCAGATAATCCAATTTGCTTATGGAGGCCTTCTTTAACACAGATGACCTCAATTTGCTTAAACCCATTAATAATACATTCATAACGTGGAGTTTTGAAATATGGGTCAGATTATTTCATCAGAGCGGTACTTACTAAAATAGGGGGTAGATCTTGAAGTAATTCTATGACTACTTCATTGTAACTTACACGTTATTTTGTAATAATATTTCAACTTTAATTTTAACTTTGTATAAATTTTCATGTATTATTATTATCGTACAAATTTTTATCTTATAATTCTTTGTAAAGTTTAATTCATTTGATAACGAAATTTAACTCTTAACTCTCCATAGTGATGGATCTGAAAAATCTTGTAACCAAACACATGTATCCTTAGTGATCATGAGTTCAATTATTATAATATGATCCACAACATAATAAAGTAGAAACAAGAACACATGGAGACTAAGAAGAATTCTATTAAAAATGAAAAATGTTACCTAACTAAGGAACACTCCTTCGATCTTTCTACTCTTCTTCTCTCTCACTTACAAGCCAAAAGATAACCCCTTGTCCACCACAATACTAAAAAAGATGACAAGCCAACATAAAAAAACTGTAAAGATCATTTTATAACTCAAAGATCATACATAACCACCTCTTAAAAAAAACATGCAAATTAACAATCTTCTTAAAAATATGCTTACAACAAGCATGAAATCCGCACAAGACTAGCTTTTATAAGACTTAGTCTCAAAAGACTTGAGTTGTGTTCATTAACGAGGTGATGTAACATGCAAACACCACACGCTGGTAGTTTCGTGAAATTGACCATTCACGATGTTTCCATATATGCAAGTTACATCCAACGCCAATACCATTCATCATCTCCATGTAGCTACAACTTGGAACAACTTCATATTCGTGTCTGCACTACCTTCAACCTTAAACACCAATGAACGTCATGACCTCTAGGATTCTATTTCGGATCAAAATATAAAGACCAATGTTATATTGATTAGATAAGTTATTGAAAAATTTAAATAATCTAAATTTGATGTAAACTATTGAATTAAGATACCATTAAAAAAATAACTCTAGTAATACTACCGAGAGAGATGTATGTAATAATATGCAAAAAATTTAGATGAATTAAGCCTTAATTAAAAATATACGTGTGTCAGATGAAAACATTTTTAGGCAAAATGTTGGACTTATCTGTAATTATGTGTTTTCTTGAGGTTGGATTGATAAAAGATTATTTATCTTTTGCCATTTAAAAATTAAACAAAAACATAAGTACAAAACCTACTCTGCCCGATTAGTAATTTATTTCTACCAATATTAAAAATTAAAATCTCACCGTTAAACATAACCAAAAATCATTTAAACCTTAAACGTATACCGTTGAACGAATCATTTAATTAAATTTAAAACTTTGAGCTTCCAGCTTCAAGCCTCCATCTTCTTCCGTTCCCCTCGCCGGTGAGCGTACGTTGAGCGGCCGCCGCTTCCTCCTCCTCCTCCTCCGGCGGCATGCCGCAGGTGAGTGCATTATCACTTTGTTTCTCAAAAACTTCATGCGATCTCGCTTTATTTGTCTTCTCGATCATCCGTGTGAAATGCTAAGTTTGATTTGGTTAATTGGGACGCCGTTCAATTCTTGTTTGTTTGCTGCTGGAAATCTATTGCAAATAGGTAGAATATTACCTTTTCTTTCAAGTTAAAATTTCATTGTGTATTTTAATTAAACTCTTGATTTTGAGAAAGTTTAAACTTGTCGTAAAAAATGTTGATGATTACCATAAGAGGCTAGTGATATCGAAGGTTACGATGAACTAAATTATGATCAATTGCATAAGAGTTTAATTATGTCAAAGGTCTGAATAGATCTAGTTACACGTCAAGTAATCACTTATTCATAGCAGAGGTTATAAATGATGAAGATTAAGTTAGGGTTTGTTCGTATGCTCAGAAAATAATTTTAAAAAAAAATTGATAAATTTGGAAAATAATTTTTAAGATAAATCTAGAAAATAATTTCTTGAAATTTTTTTCCAGACATCTATGCACGTTAAAGAAAATATTTTCTAGATATTTGTACAATTAATAGAAAATGAAGAAAATTTGTATCATACATTGTAAACTTATGTAATAACATAAAAATTATCAAATATTATATAGTGAATCAACTGCATAGTGTTATACAATTCAAATATATCATTACATTTGTATAAAATACTTCAATTATAATTATTTTTGAGAGAAAAACATTTATGTCTACTTTAATTGAAAATTTTAGTACAAAAATAATAACTTAACAAATAATGCACTATGTATACATTGAAAAATGAAAAATTACAGATGTATAATGTATTTATTTGACAATAATATATTTATTTAATAAATAATAGTAATCAATAATTTATACAAAAATGAACAAATCAATGAACTCGAAATTGAGTTTGAGATGTGCATGAGAGAGAGAGAGGAGGGGTTGAGGAAAAAAATTTCAAAGGATTTGATGTCTGGAAATTTTTTCAATATGAGTATAAATACTTGTTGAAAGTGAGAAAAATATTTTCGTATTTTTCAAATGTTAGAAAAAAAAATTAATTTTTTTTAAAATTTTCCATAAAATCTTTTTGCACAAACAGAAAAGCGAAAAGAAAAAAGAAACTGTAATTGAAGTAATTTAATTATGTTATTTATCTTCTTTTTTTATAATGATGGTATTTTTATTTACCTTTGAACATAAATTTTTTTTTTAAAAAAAAGTATTAGAATATTCTCATATCAGTTAAAGTAGAAATTGAATTAGACCTGAGTAATGTATAATATAACTCTTTTACTTATTAATGTCAATTGATTTTGATATTAAAATCAATTCATACACATTTATCTGTAAATACTTGTAAGTATATAAATAAACCATAAGTAAGAGGAAGTGTTGAAAAAATATTGTATCAGTTAAAATAAAGATTGAATTGGATTAATATATGATAAAACGTTTTTACTTATTGTTAATTAATTGAATAATCATGTTTGAATGGTTGGTGATTAGATAATATACAGGCATATGATGTAGTAGTGGTTGCACAAGTACATGCATACATTAGGCTGAGGATACAACCAAGATTTGGTTGATGGGAAGCACTTGGATGATAGCTAGCTAGTTGGCCACTTGCAGCTGGTTTGCATTATTGGATTCAAGCATTAAACTAGGTGGTTGATGGCTTAACATCAACTTCATTCTACAGAATTTACAATACTAGAGCCCATAGTTGTAGGTTTTGGTTATGTTTGTTAACTTTAATTTGAATTTTAACTTCTGTAGAAAATCATATACAATAATATAAATGTGACGTGATGACTTGAAAACAACAACAATAAGGTGCAAGAGATCGATAACAAGTATATCCAAGTAATGCTAAAAGTTACATCTGAAGTAGTAAAGAATGATCATAAAATAAATATTAGGTGAATGATATTTTTGTGTGTGTATTGATTAAAGAGTCAGAAGTTAACATATTTAATATGATTATAATAAATTTAAGTTATGTTGATGTTTATTTTATAATTTAATTAAAGTGTAAAATATAATTATTTAAAATATAAAAATATTAATATCATTAGAGAATATGATTAAAAAAGTATGAAAAAAATATATTACGCAAAGTAATATGATTAAAAAATAATCATTGATAATTCAATTACGCTGGAAGAGGTAAAAAATTTAAAATTCAAATTACACGGAAAATGTCGGCAGAGTATCGTCAATCACGCAAATGCCACTGGCGGATCCCGACGGATTGCGACCTTCGCCTTCGCCCGTCCCCCATCTTCGACGACCAAAACCCAAAGGCGACGGAGCAGATCCTCCGAGGAGCGAGGGGAAGAGGAGGGGGTGACATGTGTGGCCTCGGCCGGTGGGATGCGTGGAAAATGTGACGGAGGATGGAGAGATCGTGTTGGGCGGAGGTGGAGGTCCTTCCGTCCTCTCGCTGCTCATGTTCCGGCGGCTTCTGCCGCCTGGCATGGTTTCCTGCTGATGACCCAACTCGGCGTTACCTCTGACACGCGCCCGACCGCAGCCCATCTCTCATTTTGTCTCACCATTGCCTCCGGGGGCGAAAAGATCCAATCTTTCTCACCCTTGTAGACTCGTCTGGCCCAGGTACTCGTCGTTGCCACGGGCATTGCCGGCATTGTCGGTGGGAGTCTACTGTGGCGGTGGTGATTGTGTTGCCCGTGATGGTAGTTTGTTGGTTTTGGGTTTCGTGAAAAATTGCACCTTTCTCTTCACGGGTCGTTTGTGTAGGGAATTCTGAGGATGGCAGAGGTGCCGAAGCTTTTGTACATAGTGGTGGTGGACGACGAGGAATCGAAGGAGAGGGATGGTGGGATTCTGCAAAAAGGTTGTCGCGGTTTGGGTTCCTCCTTTCGGTATACGAGACCTGTGCTGCAAAGCTGCCTCCAGCTCATGGGCTGCAAAGCCCGCCATGCTTTCAAGGTGATGTCCTGCTTCGTGTATTTCTCCTTTGCCTTTCAGTTCCTGCTTGGTATTCTGTTTCTGTCTTCCCTTGAAGCTCTTCTTTGGTCGCTGGTCTTTTGCAGGTCTTGTTCACAAAAAGTGACACTTCAACGATATCATTAACATTCCAGTTCTCGACCTTTTGTTGTTTGTTTTTGTGTGATGTATGCCTCTGCACATGTTCCTTGAGACATATTAGTGGAGCCTTTCCTCCTACTTGGTAATACCATCAGATGATTTTTTATGTAGATTACCAGTGACTAAACGACTTTCTAGGCATGTGAACAGTTCACCAGGAACGAAACGCCTTTTTTTGTGTGTTTATGCTAGCCATGTCGATAATGACTGTTGTTTTATGGATTGTCCTCACCCATCATTTAGCAAGCTTGCATTTTTTTAAATAAATTGTCCAGTGTATAAGAGATTAAGTCTGGCACATGAGTCTTCCACATATGTGAATTGTATAAGCAGTTTAATCTCCCTAAATGGATAGATCATTTCCTAAGATTGGAACCCTCATGTATCAAATTTTGTCAATGCTCGGCCTCTTATTTTTATCCAAGCATATAATCCTAGTAAATCACTAATGATGGCAGCTTTTTTTGTCACCTTGTTTGTACAATTCTTCTTTCGGCATAGAATGAGATTAGATCATTTCACAGACCATTCTTCCTTTATTGGTTTGAGTTTTGCTGTAAACAACTAGTTGTTGCATGCTTTGCATATAAAAAATGAAGCGAATTATCTATTTATAAATATAATAAAAAATAATAAGATTTTAAATAAAAAATTTAAACTAAAAAAAGTCATATTAATAAAATCATAACAACAATTTGTGCTAATTAATTGTAAATTCTATGTATCCAATTGTATAATAAAAAATAAAAGACATGAAAAATAGATATGTATATGCAAATTTAAGCTTTATATTCAAAAATAATGTTACCGTGGAATTGAGAGTGGCAAGTGTCATTAACTTTCTGAAAAAAATGCACAAATAATATGTATAGTTTTTCAACACATGTAAATATGTGTTACATGAACAAAAGATTAAAAGGAAAGAGTTAATTATTATTTTTTAAATTAATAATTTTTCTTATAATTAAGAAAAACAGACTTAATGTATTACAATGAAGCACATGTAAATAATAAATTTAATTGACTACAATAAATCATTTTTTAAATTAAATATGAACGAAAATAATCATTTCCATATGTCTAATTTTTTGTTTAGAAGTCAACTAATAATTATCTGATAGGAATTTAGAATACACAACGAAGAAGTTAATGGATTTTCTAATGGATGAAAACTTTATTTTTGAATTTCTTAAACTGTTAGGTAACATGATAATTAGTACAAAAATAGCATAGATACATTATATAATTTTTACAAAAAGTGACTTATTAAATAGAAAATATGATAAATTTGTGAAGAAATATCAAAAGAAATTCTCCACACTGTATTCCACATATCGTGTGTTAGTTGATTTTTGTGATTGTGAAGATCATTTGTATTTTGCACATTCATATATACATTGCACGTATTCTCTTAGTTTATTCTTAAAGTTCATATTATTAAAGGTAATCAAGTGACTTGCTTAGGCTATATGTTTTTTCTTTTGCTAAAAACGTACGAGTAGCAATAAGAATCAATTTCAATGATCTTTGCACTTACATTCCTCCTTTTCATCTACCAGATCAGTCGAAGAGTTTTTGATGTGATGAGCCAAACTTCACCTCGTCACTTTCCAGGAATATCAGCAGATGTTTTAGCAGACCAGTCCATTGACAAAGCAGAAGGCACTTTGAATAGCCATTGTGCAGAACAGAAAGAAGGATCTTATGTGAATGAAATTCTAGAAAGAAGTAACATAATACAGTTTGAATTGTACAAAAGTCTAACTACTGTTTTTGTCCCGAGAGAGACATTCTTGGATGTAGTTTGTGATTCTCTCTCCCAGTACAAGTACATGGCACCTAATCAAAGGGCTGACTTGGTTTTGGCTTGCAGGTTAACATTCTGCATCCTGTAAAGAAAGTTACGACAGTTTATTGGGTTCTGATTTTTCTTGAAGGGTGTATAATTCTAAACCATAGTTATCAAGGCTAGTTGCCTTGTCACCCAGGGCTATCAAGTCAAGCCAGGCAAGGGGAGTTGCCTTGACAAGTCTTTGCAAATAGGTGATCACCATAGGTCACCTTTTGCACTCTCACCACCTCATCACCTTAATGACCTTGGTCATCTTATTAAAATTTTGATACTTTTAATGGTGTTTTTGTTTATTGCTTGGGTATTATGTTCTATACTTTTATTTTTTTAAATTTTGGCCTTAACTTCACTTTCTTCATTCATTTATTATTTTTCCTATTTCCATAACCTTCTCTTTATTACTTCTTGGTGTTTAGTTCTTGAATCTCTAGTTTTCTCCTTTGTCTTTATCTTCATTCTTTCAACTTTTCATACAAATACATGAGTTTATGTTTTCTTATTTCTGAATACATTGAAGATTATCCTATTTAAATCTCTTCATATTTTCTGTCCACAAAAGAAACTATATATACTACTAAAATCCTATTCATTGGAATTTTTTATATACATGATGTTGAATAATATGACCAGAAGGTATATTAAATGTTGTCGATAATGTATTTTTTGTACACTAGTTTTTATAGCATTTATTTACATTATCATCTAGTTGAATGAGATCATTATTATCAAGTTACACATGCATTTTCTTTATATTAGTGTACACTAATTTATCATATTGCTTCAATCAAGCTATTGTCTCACTTTTTGTCTCTTGCCTCAAGCATTTTCGAGGGCTGTTGTCTTAAGATTGCCTTTTTCCTTGATTAATTTGTCAAACAATCGCTTATAGTAATGTTTGAGATGCTTGACATCTACATTTGCAGTTTATTGGGTTCTGGTTTTTCTTGAAGGCAGAATATTGCCTAACATGATTCAAACGGTCACTTATATTAGTGTTTGAGATGCTTGATGTCTACATACGCAGTTTACTTGTAGTTATGTCATGAAGACTCTCTAATGTTAGAAATATTTTTATTCAGAATCAGGGAAAGAAAGGAGTCTGTTACTGTTCTACTATGTGGCACCAGTGGATGTGGCAAATCTACTTTGTCTGCATTGCTGGTAGTTGATATTTCTTTGTATTTCTTGCTTATTTGTTGTGTATGCGTATCTGATATCTTTGTTTACTCTATATATGCATGAAGCAAGTAAGGATACGTTACTTATGCTTATGTTTTCAGATATTTTAGATTTTCTATCAATGTTTTAAAAAAGGAAAATATCAGTTGAAGATTATTTTTTTATATTTTTTGCAAATGATATAAAATTAAATAGAAAAGCTCATTTCAATGTATATAACCACAATAATTATCAAAAAAAAAAATTGATTATAACACATAATAAATATATCTTAAATGTGTATAAACATCACTAAATAACAAGTCGCTAAATTGAATAAATGTAGCTAAAAATTTAAGAAACAATGAATGAAGTATTAAACACTAAAATAGGTTTCTGAAAATCAACAAGTCAATCATTAACATTTGGCGTTATTTTCTTATTGGATTTTGTTAAATAAGCAGCATGTTTATGGTCCATCTTGTCTGGTTTTTATCAGTTTTTTTCCAGTAGAAAAATTGCCTTTTTCAACTTTTTCCCTTTTTAAAATGTAATTGTTAATTGTTAAAAACGTTTAAATGGCATTTAATTGGCTATATTTTCATTTTTTTTTGAAACATTGTTTTCTACACTTGCAGATCTACATGTTTAATATATATATATATATATTCATTTATTTTTAACACATCTAGATGATAATCCGTTAGATTTTTGTATCCAGGGTAGCAGATTGGGTGTCACTAATGTAGTTTCTACTGATTCAGTACGCCACATGATGAGGAGTTTTGTGGATGAAAAGCAAAACCCTCTTCTATGGGCTTCAACATATCATGCTGGGGAATGCTTGGATCCCATGGCTGTAGCGGATGCTAAAGCTAAACGTAAAGCAAAGAAATTAGCTGGTGTTTCACACACAATGCACAAGGAGGAAGTTTCTGTTGGAGTTTCAAGTGAGAAATCTGTCAAACATGCTACAGATGCAGGTTCTATCACTCAGAAGCAAATGGCTGTTGCAGGTTATAAAGCACAAAGTGAAATGGTGATTGACAGCCTTGATCGTCTAATTACTGCATGGGAAGATCGAAAAGAATCTCTTGTTATTGAGGGTGTCCATTTGAGCTTGAATTTTGTGGTATGAATATTTTATCATTTCAAATAATTGAAATCTTGAACTTTTTTGTTAGAGACCTAGTAAACAAGTTGAAGTCCTACAATAATATTTTGTTGGCAGATAATTTTGCAAAAAGCCATTTGCTCTTATTATTTATAAAAATTGTACTTCCAAACCAATCTTAAAGAGGGTTTATTTTTATATTAGATTTTTTGGGAGGAAAATTTTCTATTGTAGTAAATAAAGTTTACCTTTATATCAGATGCCTGTTGTAGAAAATGAATTATTTATAGTTCATGATTTTTTCATAGGTCAAAACCATTTCAAGCAATTTAAGATTAGTCTTTTTCCATTTCAAAATTCTTTGATTCCTCCAAAAGTACCCTGTTAATTTATTGGTGGATATTGTTGTGAAGTCCTTTAGCACCTATATCTGTACAATTTTTTCTTTGAACTTAAATATTATAATATTACAGCACTTTTATTTTTGTTTAGCTATGGTTAATTATTTTTTCTTCCTATGATAGATGGATTTGATGAAGAAGCATCCCTCAATAATACCATTCATGATTTACATTGCAAATGAGGAGAAGCACATTGAACGATTTGCTGTGCGTGCAAAATACATGACACTGGATCCTGCAAAAAATAAATATGTCAAGTACATCCGCAACATTAGAACAATTCAAGAATATTTATGTTACCATGCAGACAAGCATCTCGTGCCAAAAGTAAATAATACAAACGTTGACAGAAGTGTGGCTGCTATTCATGCCACTGTTTTCAGCTGTATGCGAAGGCGAGAGGCGGGGGAAAAGCTCTATGATCCAGTTGTAAAAACAGTTCCAATAATAAATGAAGAATATAGGAACCATTGTACTGCAAACTCCCTGAGTTCTAAGGGGATGTTTCAATTGATTCAGAGGAAAGGTTCATCCAGACACCTCATGGCTCTTCTTAATACAGATGGATCCGTAGCTAAAGCTTGGCCTGTGGATTCTGTTGATGGTAATGGGAAAACAAGGTCTGGTAATGGGAGTGAGAAATTTTTAGGAAGCCCTATGTATGGACCATTGCAAATCGGAAAGGCCGAGCCAGTTAATCTCCAGTTTGGTTGCTTTGGCATCAGTGCTTGGCCTAGTGATACTGGGGGTACAAGTCACACGGGGAGTATTGATGATTCACGAGGTGATGGTACTGATACTGGTAGCAGATATTATTCTTCTTGTTGCAGCTCACCTAGGATGTCAGAAGGGCATGCAAAGGAGGTAGTTTCTATTATTTTTTGCATCTGTTTTGCTCTTGATGTGTGATTCTTATTTGCGAATTTTTTTTACTTTTTTTACTCTTTTTTAGAATGGAAGATTAGATAAAATTTACTGTTGTAGATTTAATGTTTGTAAATAGTCTAGTTTGTCAAAACCTGTGTTTCTTCTATGTTTTTCTACAAGTCATGGACAAAGATACTGTTTTGATTGAGTACCTCGTGGGTACATTCAATTTTGATGGCTGGTTCACACTTCTCCAGCTCAAGGAAGACATTTCAGTGTCTGGCAGTGATGAAGAAGCTGAAGTTGCTCATTATGTGGATACCGATGAGGATGTCAGTGATATGGATAATGCAGGTTTTCATGGTGAGGTAATATTTTTTATTACATTTCAGTTATGGATAAAAATAAATGGAGAGAAAAGATTGAATCATACTTGTTTCTGCATGGTAAATTTTTTGTTGTTTACACTCACTTCTATCTAGTTATTCTCGTGTTTTTGTTTCAATTATCATATGCAGAAACAAGTCGCTATCTACAAGGTTCTAAATGTTGTTTTGTGAACCAATTTCTTGTTAGAATTTGATAATTGGAAACAGTGATGATAAGACCAGGTGGAAACATGATAAAAATATAGAAATGGAGAATAAATTTCAAATTTGTATGCTAAGGTCCAATTTTATTGCATGTATCATATTGGAATCAAATAAAAAGTACATAGAAATGCTGAAAGATTTTGGTCATAGTTCACTAACTTTTTTTGTGAACTCTTTATTTTAATTGCAAGTGGAAGTTTTGTATGATGCTTGTAGAATATAGGATTGTAGAGTATTAGTATATTAATGATATATATTTATAATTTATAGTAGTACAAAACAATTATCTTTTTACTTGTTATAATCTAAAATGTACATTATACATACATACAAGTTTATACAATCTTCACGAACTACTAATAGGCCAATTGCAGCACTCAATGCTCTCACTTATTGAAGAATTCTTTCTATTTCACTTATAATTGTATTCACACTGATAGATCTCTCACTACTTGATGATGCTGTAAATGGAGCGTCTACACTTTTTTATGGTAGTGGATGAATAATTTTAGGAGTGGAAGATCTTGAAAAACTTAAAGAATATGGAAATTTCTAGAGAAGAACGGAATTCTAGAAAGCTCTAGAAAACAATGGAGAGAAGGGTGATGTTGAGCTTTGGTGCATCAACACTTGCCCTCGACATTAGTTTTTCTTTTTACTATCCCCAACTTCATTCCAAACTTCAAACTTTTTCTAGGTTCTTTGGTTAGGATATTTGCCACTTGATTGTTTGTGTCAACAATTCTATCACTATCTCTACTTATGGTACCTTTTCTAAAAAGCGATGATGAATTTCCATGTGCTTAGTTATTTTTGTGAAACATTGAATTCTTTGGTTGACAAGTGCTATTTCACAAGTAATTTGAGTCAATCATTAAACCCGATTGTGAAAATGGGAGACCCAATCTTTGGTTGACACATCACCATATGAGAGGAAGAGAGAGAGAACCGTTCATTGATCATTAGCTGATGTGGTTCACCACGAACTCCTGTGTTTACACCCAAATTCGGTTGCCTGTGAGACACATTCACACCCGAACTCATTCTTCCACAACTCAGTATGACCGAGAGGCTTCACGAACCTTCAAGATCTTTCTCTCTCCTTCAACACGAACACCAACTGTCTGCACTAGCTAGTTATGCCAACATTGGACCTCAATTGAACCGGCAGGGGCCTTGGTTAATCTGTGTCTAAAACTCCAGTCAGACCGTTGAGTCAGTTGGTCAACCATCTGCACTGTCTGGTTATATAATGACATGAGAACCAGTTAAACTGTCTAGAGGGCTGATTAAACCATCACCTACTCGGGCAAGCTGAACTAATCTTCGGTTTAACTCTCAAAATTCCATCACACTGGAACTAAAACTTGGTTCAAACTGGAAGTGAACTTCTTGTCTACAATGGCCTTCACTTCTGATCCAGCCACGGATCACAACACAATCTGATCTTGTTGGAGTGTACTTCAATGATAAATTTATACTCTTCAGTACAGAATATTGCCCACCAAATGGAAATGATGTCTGTGGTCGTCCAACAGTTTGCTCTGCAGCACATGTTATCACCGTTTAGCTGGAAATGGTGCCCATGCTCCCCTAACAGTTTCAATGGCTTGAGTCTGCCATTCTAAGCATGATAAATCAATGTAGTTAGGTGTTTTCCCCTCTGACTTGGATTGGCATGGAAATGTATGCTTAGGCAGTGGTGTTTGTATCACCATGCCTCTACACTCTTGCTCGTGATAGGATCTCACTAATGCCATCATGATGTCCCTTTGTAATTGATTGGTCCTTGCAAGAGTGGTGGAAGAAAGCATCAATTGGACGTCTCAATGAACGTTGGATGGTGGATTAAATACACTTTAAGGGCTGGCCATATATTGGTTAATGGGCTTCTTTCCTAGTTCATTTGGTTCAATCCTCACTAGTGAAAAAAGAAAGGGCACACATAATGAATGGTTACAAATTTGTTTAATGGGCTTATCTTGATAATCGGCTAAACATGTTCACTACCCGCAAAAGAGGAAAATCGTACCTTCATCAATATCTCAAAGTTCCCCACTTCATGTTTCTTGAAGGAACTCACATGTAATATATGGTTCAAGCAATCGCTGGTTTTTCTCAAAGTTCCCCACTTATCTTGATCATTGGGTTTTGGGTTCTGTAATGTAGAATATTCAAATGAGAAAAATAATCCTACATCGTAGACAATGAGTAGAACTGAAATCTTTATATTACTTGTAAGTCTTTTTTCACTGGTCAATTGATTTTAGTGAAGTAAAATTTACATATAAATTAGGTATTTTCTAGTTAATTGCTTAATTATGAGTGAGTTATCAAAGTTATACTCTCATTTTGTTTAATTTGGTTTATTAAAACATTTTTAAAAATTTGCTTAGATATGCTATGCTTCCTTCTAACATATGATGACACCACATTGCTATGCTATGATGTTAATTTTTTATTTTTATTTTAGTAAGTTATCATCATTTGTTATATATTTCAATATTGTTTAGTAAACTGTTTTTCAAGAATACAGTATTGATTAATATTCAAGTAATAAACATACTGAAAATATATGCTTTCAAAATATTCAGTTGGTGCCTAGGGACCGTGCCTGTGTCTGTCTGGTTGCCTTAATATAGTTTTGTAGCTCGACACCAATCTCACATGCAAGTTTGTGTTGATTAATGCAAATGTCAGATCTCACTTTCAAGGAAATCTGGTTATTTGTAAAATCGTAGTAACCAAGGCATTCTTTAAATGAGTCCATATGGCCCTAATCTTTATTTCGAGATATGAAAAACAGATTCTGGTATCTATGAAAATTATCTGTGATGCTTGTTGCTTGAAGTCTGAGCTTCTGAACATGTGAGGGCCTACTGACTTTCGTGATTTTTTACTGGATATCTTCCAGATGCTTGACATGCTTTCATAATTAATGTGTTCTGTGCTTAGTTGCGATCTGAGGCTTCGAAAACAGAAATAGGTGTGATCCTCTAAGTAGATAACATGCTTGGCATTTCTGCACAAATTAAAAACAATTGATGTGTAGATTACCAGATTGATCAATGGTCATGGTGTGCTTATTGTATTCTTACAGATGGGGGGATCAGTTGACGAGGAATCAACAAAATCAGATGAGGAATATGATGATCTGGCAATGCAGGATGGCCTAGATAATGGCTACTGGTCTGATGATGATGAATCTAACAGAGGAAACAACAAGCCAGGGGAAGTGAACACATCCAATGAAGCAGTGGGCCACTTGAAGAATTACATTCAGATCCTTGATCTCTTCATGGATGCCAGTGGTTGCCGGGGTGAACCGTAATGCTCGTATTCTTCATTTACAATTGATCCAAACTCAAGTGGGTCTGATGGAAGAATTATAATGCAAAGCCTAAGTGATCC
>JAMKPZ010004122.1:0-34535 GCA_024699675.1 Amphibolis antarctica
TTTGATTTTAATTATGTAGTGTTTAATAAAAATAATTCAATGTGGATTTTTTTTAACTTAAATATTAGGGTGAATTTTTTTTTAAATAATTCGATTTTACTTAAAAAATATTTTGATTAAATATTTAAAAACACTCCCTTTTCAACCGATTATTTTCCATATGTCATTTGAAAAGGGAGTGTTTTTAAATATTTAATCAAAATATTTTTTAAGTAAAATCGAATTATTTAAAAAAATGAATTGTTGTTTTTTTTGTTAAAATAAATGGACTGCTTTTACGCGGGTGAATTCGGCGGGAGGATTTTTTTCTGCGCGGGGGATTTTTTTATGAACACACTCTCTCTTCATCAAACAGCCGTTAATTTTTCATCCAACGGGTACCTACAGAACTTACTTCTGTAGGTACCTACAAAACCATTAAACCCTTATTATATATTCAGATTCATGTTATTATACACTGTTTCAACTTGTAACGAAAAGTTTCAAAACTTCTAACAAATTTTTACACATTATTATTATTTACAGATTCTCGTATATAAGGTATTATTAATTTTAAAAGTTGATAATAATTGATAAAATAAATAAATAAAATATTGTCGTAATAAAATAAATAAAATTTATGTCAGAATTTATTCAATTGATAATGATGCGTTAAAATTTGTATAAAGTTGAGTTGGAATTAAAGAAGTTTTTTTTCAAACGTAACTATAAATTCTCTGTTGATAATTTACTATATAATTTTAATATAATTTATAAAATTATTTTAAAATTTTATAATTATTAAAATTAAAATATTGTTATCAAATGAACCTTTAAAATTATTCACGTGTATTTCTTATTTACCTTTCCTCAAATTCGTCGTTGTCGGTGCATCTTTCTCTTTTTTTTAAAAAAAACATTTCTTGAAAATTTTGTCACGTGTCAAATATAAAGTTGGCAGTCATCGGTACGACGGTCTACCGTCCATCGCTTGATTTGATGCTTTGAGAGATTAAAGGGAGCCCTTTTAGGTTTAGGACCCACCCCAAGGCACCAAATAAACTTTGCGGTGTTCAAATGAATCAAATCTACCACATGCATTATTTTGGGTATGTTTGCAATCACCGCGTTATTTTTTTTTCTTTTGAATAGTATTTTTCAAGTAAAAATGGAATTCGAGGTTTTCAAATTTTAAATTTTTTAAATCACTAATATATCATTTTAATGGTGTAACTGCCACGTTACGCTAAAATATATATTTCTTTTTGCCCGATGAAAAGAAATATTCACCGCTAAGAAATTCTAGATAAATTTAAAGGTTGTTGTCTTCTAAAATTGATTATATTTTATTAAAATTTTCCGTTACTTGTCTATTTTTACGTTAAATTCAGAAAGAATGGTCAAAGATTAGATTCTTCGTGTTAGTCAAAAGTCATCGAAAAAAAATGGTAAGAAAAGTTGAGTTCTACCGTTCTAAGCAATAATAGAGAGAGAAAACTTTATCTCACCAGAAATGTTAAAGATAAAATCTAGAAAGTCGTCAAAAAATGATAACACTCTTGTTAGGCTTTCGTTTTATATCAAAATGGATCGTCATCTTAGACTATTTCAAATATAAAAAATATGAAAAAAAGAGCAATTTGCCTGACAAAAGATAGAATTCTCTTGTTGCAATTAATTGATTTTAAATTGAACTTAATTGTTACCACGTATTTTTTAGCATCCTCACAATTAACTTTGTATTTCTTGTTACAAACCAAACAACAAATCGTGAAGTGTTATCGATCCTTCCCTTAATTACCTGCATCATAACCAAATCCCACTGCATTCCTGTGAGTAATTAATTAAATAGATTTTTTTCCTTAATTAAAAAAAAGGATAAACCCTAGCCATGCATCACAACCATGAGAAAGTTTCCAAATACATATCCAATTAAACCACACAAAAATAACATAGTCAAAGATTACAATGCAAAGTTTTAAGAAAAAAGAGGTAGAAATTAAGTAGGTTCAACATCACTTGAAGGCTTCAACCTTAGCTTAATTGTCTCACTTTTCTTTGGGTTTAAAGGGTCAAGCCAACTCCATTAAGTTTGTTAATATAGATTTTATTTTACTAAAATCAATTGATTGGTGAAAAAAAATTTATAAGTGATATAAAGATCTCAATTTTATTTATCATTTTTGATGTGAGACTATTTTTTTTAACACACCTCTGTACTTGTGAGTCTCTTATTGAAGTACTTTACATAATGTCTTACGCGTAACGTATATGGATTAATTCTAATACCATGTATATTTTAACTCACTAAAATCAATTAATTAGTAAGAAAAGAATTCACAAGTGATATAAGATCGGGGTCTTAGTTTCACTCATCATTTTCGATGTAAGATTATTTTTCCCAAAAGTCAATAGAAATGAATTCTAATGTAAAAATCTTAATTTGACTGAAATTCTTTAATCGAATCAAAACTTGTACTCTTAATTAATTGAATCAAAGAGTACATACAACGGAGACTATTGATCATTGAAAACCCTACTTTCAAACCTAATTAGTCATGCTAAAGGGAAATTTCAAAGCGAGATAATAGTGACTGATAAATATTGCTGCCTCCATTTAATTTATAGCGTGGATTAGTTCTTGATGGTAATTAATATGTTTTTTTTTTCTAAGTTAAAGATTTTTCAAATGTTGACTTTCATGTGATTCAAACTCGCGACCAAATGACTGATAGAAAATTTTCACCTCACCTATAGCTAAGATACTCTCCAAGATCTTCTGTTGAAAACGTAAAAATCAAAATTTTCTGTATTTTAAAATCAAAATTTTCGAGTATCTGTATCTTTATTAATTGTTCACATCGTTCAGATAGACTGCACGATCTTGTTACCTGTACAAGATTCTTGTACATGTGTCGAAAACGTAAAAATCATAATTTTTAAGTATCTTTATTTTTAAATTAGGCGGTTGCGTAGAGTTTTAAATTTAGAAGGTCGATCGTACGCATTTCCAATATTACATCGAATCAATTAATTGAAATGGAAATGTCTTTTTGATAAATTAATATATCGTACGGAATTTCATCTTATTTTTATTACGAGACTATTTCAACAGTATATATATATATATATATATGTTGGTCATACAATGATCGAGAGAAAAAAAATCATAATTAAGTTTCAACTTTTTTTTTCAGCTGATCATTTCTAGAAATTAGGATTTAGACTTTGGCTGTTTAAGGTCTCGTTTGGGGTCAATTTTGGTCTTGTTAATTTCAAAAGTTTAGGAGAACTGAAATAAGAATTAGTTTCATGAATGAAATTGAAATATTATAGTAATTAAAGTAATAAAATTTTATATATATGTTAAAATTTACATAATAATAATAACGTTAAAAGTTATAAGTCAATTGGAACTGACCTCAAAAGAGGCCTTTGTCATCAATTCTTAATTAAGATGGAGGAAATAAATCGAGGACCAAGTAAGTGTTCGTGGTTAGATCCTTGGTCACATTGCTTAAGTAGTTGAATTTGTAAAGGATTTGTGATCTAATATATACTTGCCCAAAGTTTAAATTCAATTACAACATTAAAGTTCAGGCTTAGCCACCAAAATAGTTCAGTTGTTGTCTAACATTAGGTTGCCTCCCCACTAAGATTGAACCCTATTTGCCACATCACCAATGTCCAAAGGAAACGCAAAGCTGTAATTTTACTTGAGACGTCATGTCTCACACTTGCATCTCTTGTTTTAAGTATTAAATGCATGCTTTTCACGAAGCATTATTTTAGGGTTTTATCAGCAGTGTGGGACGTCTCCATTTAGTTTTTTTTAATTTAGAATAACTGAAAAGATTACTGCCGTCAAATTAGATCGAATCATCTACACCATATATGCACGATCAGTTAATTAATTAACCAGATTTACAGAATTGGACACTCCACAATAATTTTAAAGAATCAGAGAAGATCTGAATTTGACATTAGAAGGGAGGTTAATTACAATATTTGTTTTCTTGTTTTCTGTACTGTTTAATAGTTAATTAAGTTTCCAAGAACTGAAACATCTTCATTGATTATTAATTGTACATACATTGAAATAAGAACGGGCTAATTTTTCAAACAAGAGAATATATATATAGATGGAGAGGCATGAATATATAGAAAGGGAAGGCAGGAAGCTATAAAGGGAAACGTGCACGAGTCTGCAATATATGTGTTGTTGATTGTCATCAAACGTGTCTACTCTGAGGACCACATGACAGATCCATGCATTATTTGCCTTAACCGTGTGTGTGTGTGTGTGTGTGTGTATGCTGGGACCATCCATACACTTCGAGGTATATAATCCATGCATTCAAAGGAGGGCGCGCGTGTTGTTTTTTTGCACCACTTTTCTTAATCAAGAGGAAGATCGAACAACTGCAACTACTAGCAAGCTAGGGGAATCGATGTGGAAACTAAGGAATTAATAAAGGAAGCCAGAGCCGGCGCATATGATGAAGTTCACAAGAGATCGATGTAGTAGTAGTGGCCAGAAAATTAAACGGCGGTGGATGCAAAAAAACAAAGGCTGCCGGTTCGTACATTGATCGATCGATGCATCACCCACGAATTATTCCAGATTAATTAGGAGGATGAGTAGCGACGATTGGTTCCCAGCTTGCATGCACCATGGAAAGCTTGCTGGAGGAAAAGGAGGCGGCTTTCTGTGAAGACTTTGCTCATTTGCAACAATGAGGTTAACGACATTGGAAGCTAGCTTTCAAGTATTGTACATATGATCATGGAGGGCTCCTTCCCTGTGCCTTAATTATTTGCACCACCGTCTTTGCTTTTGTCCATTTCTCTCTTTTGCTGATCGTACCTATTCCTTTCTTCTGCCTTCTTCCACACTCCGAGTCCAATGTTGTTGACCATCCCATATGCTGCCGCCCCTAAAAAGTTCTGCATCCCATGCTATTTTATTGTTAATATCAATATATATATATATATACACAAAACCAAGTTGAGTAGGTAAATATTCTTCACGTGCACGTCTGGAAGACTAGAATAGTAGTTACTAACTCTTCAAATTGCATGGAATGGTGTCATGGCTCTGTTCTTTGAGAAGACGTTTGATCATATGGTTTCACATTAAAAAAATGTGGTTGAGTAACACTTATAATTAGAACACTTAAAATAAGTCTTTATATGATATCAGAGTGCACGTCACATGTGAAATGCTTACAGGGTAACTTCATAATAGGCTCATAAACGTAAGTACGTGTTGGATTATATATATAGTTTCACATTTAAAAAAATGTGGTAAATTAGGATTCTTATAACACTTATGACCTCTTCAAACTATTTAATTGATTTTAGTAAGATAAATCTATATCGAAGACAACAAGTACGCATTGTTTTTTTTTTGAAGATTAGCTTGTAATCTATATTAAAGCAGAGCCAATGTAAATCCACACAGGCCGCTGATAATAGGATTTACAGTATGGTAGCTTAAAATTAAAAAGGCACGAAAACATCCCACGTATGAGAAGAGGGGAATCATAAAGTTTCACAATCTCAAAAAGAAGCTAAGCAACTCAGAAAAGAAAATCTAATTTAGAGAGTGTCATCTGGTGCTGGAGGGTCCACCCAATAAGAGTTAGCTGGAGCGATTGGGGCAATAAGATCTTGGGGTAGGAGAGCAGTATTAAACGTTGTAGGAGAAACTGCCAAAGGATGTGCTAGATTAATAACTTGAGAAACTTCAGCAGCCGTCCCTAACTAAGAGATTTTGACCAAAATAGAGAAAAGATATAATTTGAATAGATATCATGTTGATATACCAATTAATATTCCTGAAAACAAGATGGTTACAAGCTTTACACAGTCCATAAAAAGGTAAAGAAGAATATTACAATTGTGCGTGGTTAAAATTAAAGTTAAGCTTAAAATTTTTTGATAGTTTTGACAGCAGTTGTTAAATGTTAGAGAGAGATTTCTCTAAAATTTGAAGCGTAGAGACGTTGCTTTGTAACCAAGAAAAACCAGTTTCTATTCTTTCCTTCCAATGGGTCTGCTTTGCATTAATTCTCTCCCTGCCAATCTGATGGACCTGACGACTCTAGATATGGGCCTTACGTCCCATGGGCTATTCTACATTGTGGCCCAATAAGCTCAAAGTCAGTACAGTGCTCACCCTTATTCATTTGTTTATTAACTGCTGTAAACATTGGCGAGATTTTTGTTCCGTTCAAAGGGTTTGTTTGTTTACTTGACTTTAATTTTAACTCTAACAATTATAAAAAATTAAAGTTAAAAGTAATTTACGTTAAAACTGTATAGTAAATTATGATGTAAGAATTTACATATAAAAATTTATATAATAATAATAATGACATATAAAAATTTATATAAAATTAAAGTTATATATATAGCAAACGAGGCCAAAGTCTTCTCCTCTGGAAATTCAGATAACCGGTTGTTTTCCGTGGAATGGAATGGGTGACTTTTCTTTTCTTTTTTTTAGAAGAAATTCAGCATACGAGCCGAAGAAGTTGCGGCTGGCACGTGAACCGGCGTCAACACGCTCAGGCCGTCGGAGGAGGACATCGTTTTAATCGAACCGAAGATTTTTCTTCGGACACCAGAAGTAAATTCCATGTTTCCGTTGAATAAGAGTGGATGAAGAAATTACAAGTCGTGTGGTCCGTGTGGATATTGGTAGTCTGCGCACGTATAATGAAGAAATCTTCCTCCCTCTTTTTTTTTTTGAAGCAGTCACAGTGCTCTAGAAACATGCTATAATTAATATTTTGAAAAATCCTGCGAGATCGAAAAGATCTAAATTGTCTAGAAGAAACGTTGGCAGAAGGTTTGATCTGTGTTGGGTAGTGGTCAATCTTTCTTTGTTGCTTTTTAGGCCTTGGGCGTAGCTTCTATTGTTCTTCTTCTTCCGTTGTTGCTCTTTTCTACTTATTATAGATCTTTTTGTAATTTTACCATGATCATTCGTAGGTTCACAGATGTGTCTTAATATTACCATCTTATTTATTCTTTTAAAAAATTTCATTTACTTCAAAAATTATTACAAGTCCCTTTTTCCGTGCAGAATTCTTCGTTTTCCTTGTATATGATTATTCAAGTCTTGATTGTTTGTTTTAGCTTCGAGAAACACTCTAGTTCCACGTAAGTTTCACAGAAATTTTTACTACATAATTTACCGTAAAACTTAATTTTATTTGTTCCACGGTAAATAAAATTAAGAGAAAAAAGGTTTAAACTCACGTTTGAGATGAGACTTATTCATTAAAAAAACAAAAAAATATCGTATAAATATAAGAGGTTGGAGATGAGTGCAGCAAGGGGACGGAAGGATCAGACGAACGAATTTTGGATTTTTTTTGTATCGTCATGTTTGTTATCGTAAATAATCCATCTATCATTATACCTTATTAAGATGACGACCAATGTAATTTTTGAAGGGCATGGTAATAAGAGGGTACGCTGATCACCGGATTTTTATAACGATATACGTGGAATGTCGAATTTTAAAATGATGACATGAAATATATAAAAATTATTTATCATTATATGATATAAGTTTTATTTTATATAATACTGATTCTAAATATTTAATTAAAATTACTCTAATTTTTAATACGATAAAACTAAGACCCATGCCGGCCTGTGCAGTCCGTTAAATTCAGCCCATGCTAGCCGGGCCGAACTGGACGCGACGTTTTCCGTCTGGACCGATGTCTCCATCTTCACCAACTTGGACTAACCGGGCCGGAGCCCAATAGGTCCCACATGGAGAGATCTTGCGGTTCTTCATCAAGTCATACTTAAAAAAATGACTTTTTAGTGTAACTTTTGCGCCTTGCACGCGTGACCACCGTGCATGTAATGCGGGGAGGATCTTTTTAGATTTTAAGAGGACACAATTAATATGTTTGAAAAGAATTTTAGTCTGTTTTGAGAATTTATGGAATTTAAAGTAGTGAAATAAATGAAATTAAAGTGTTTTTTGAATTAGTAAAAAATTATATAAAATAGTAAAAAATAATAGTCAAAATTTTCATCATTTTTTATTATTTCTAAAAACACAAACACCTTGTAAGTTATATAATAAAATTTATATGTTAAAATTTATATAATAATAATGATATATTAAAATTTATACAAAATTAAAGTAAAAAAAAAAAAAAAAGCTCTTCACGCAATACATTCACGGTGGTCACGCGTGCAAGGCGCAAAAGCGGATTCGATTATTGATTTAATCTTCGCAACCAAAATGAATTGCAGCTGACACCACCACCTCAGTCCTCAGATCATTGCGAACATGCGCACTGCACTTATTCATGTTCACTCCCCACTTATTATTTCTCTGATAAAGCAGTGCTTTTTTTACTGTATTTAAATTTAAAGTTACCTTTTAATGATATGGCAAGGGTATATTTTGTGAAAATAATTTTGTAAATGATATTTAAATTACATAGTAAATTATAAAATAAAAATTTATAAAAAGATAAAATAACTTTCTATCAAATGTTCAAGACCAACATAAGAAAGAAATCGACTATTTTTTAATTAAAATAGATTAAAAATAATATTACAAGATATAAAGTTCAAGACAAACAATGTATAAAGATAATGGTAACAGATAAAAAGACCAATCAAATAGACAATCAATTATTATTTTTCCTCTTCGTCTAAAAAGTCAAATTCAAATGGACTATCAATGTTAAGAGTGTCGATTGCAGGAGTAAATTTTGAGTAAAAGTTGGCTTCTCATTTAAATTAAATTTTATTGATAAAATTTTTAACTATTCTCAGAACTTATTTGACGTCGACTTTAATTAATTTTTATAATATTTTTAATATCATTATTATTATATAAATTTTAATCACCGTAAAGTCTGTAATTAATATACAGATTAAATATCATTTATAAGATTAATTTTAACTGATTTCTAAAATTTACGAGAAGTAACCTACTTACCCTTTTTTGCACGAGTACAAACAGAAGGAGCCAAGCCTGAGCTTCGGGATGCACGACGGCGCACGTGAGCGTGAGCCGGCCACGACTGGACGGCGCGCGGAACAAATCAGGCGAAGCTCGGAGGTAGCACTTTCCTTCGTGCGACGACGACATCCACCAATGAACGAAAGGGAGCGTCGTGTTCACAGACACGGGCGGGGGCCAGACGCCGGCAGAGCCGGTGGTGGCGGTAGAGGCGGCGGTGGCGATTACAAAACTAAAAGATCATCGGTGGAAAGCGTTGGGGAGAGCTGTCACAAGAAAAGCAGTCGTCTTCCTTTTAAACCACCCATCACTCCACCACCACGGACCGGAGGAAGGGGAAGGAACACCATTCCACAGGGACCATGAAGGGAAAAGCCGGAAAAGGATGGCCGCCCGCCGATTTGATGGTTTGTTTCCCGGCTAGGGCTCATCTGAGGTTGATGGCGCCGAAACCCATCTGCAGTCCTTCGAGACCCAACGCCGACGTTTACCGGCCGCCGGCGAGGGCGAGTCCTCTGTTCAGGGTCAGGAACAGGGGGAGGGAAGTGCTGCCGGCGGAGGAGGTCTCGGAGCCGACGTCTCCGAAGGTGACGTGTGCTGGACAGATCAAGGTGAGGGGGCACGGGCGCAGATCGACGGTGAGGGAGGTGGTGAAGCGGAGGAGACCACATTGGCTTCAGGCGTTGGGTTTCAGGAAGGATGTCGCGCACTTGATCAGAGGGCTCCGGTTTAAGGTCGGCTGCTTCGGTCTCTTCCATGGATCGTCGATGGATTGCACCAGCGAGGAGGAAGACGAAGACGAGGAAGAGGAGGAGAAGCAGCGTAGGAATGCATTCCGTAAATGGTTCATGGTGCTGGACCAAGAAAATCAGAGGAAAGAAGAGGACGAGAAAAACAAAGCCGCAGCCGCAGCTTTTGCTGCAAACGATGATGGCGGTGTCGACGGTGGTGATCATCATTCCGTGCCCCCGCCCAATGCTCTGCTCCTGATGAGGTGCCGGTCCGCGCCGGCAAGTGGTTTGGTGGCTGCGAGAGCAGAAAAGGAAAGAGAAGATCAAGGAAGCGCAAAGGAGGACAGGAAGAAGAAGACGATGATGAGGACGACGAAGGTGGAGGAAGAGACGGAGAGGGTGGCGGTGCCGACGAGCTACGCTCCTGATTTCTTCAAACTATCATCGGATATCGTGAAGGAGACGTGGGTGGTGGGGAACACCGTCGATCCATTGCTAAGGAGCAGGAGCTGGAAGAGGTGACGGCGGCGGCGGCGGCTTGATGACTGTCGAAGACCAGGCGGCTCCTCGTACCACCATCCTTCTCATGGCCCATGGATGTGTTTATTATTCTCAACACTCGTCCCACTTCCATGTACTGACAGCGGCCCACAAGCAGCCCAGCAGGAACAATCAGCATTAGGCCTAAGTCAGCCCAATAGGCTATTGTAATAACTTTTGTAATAATCGTTGTAATGGCTGTTATTATTCCGTTATAATCTCCTTGATTATCACTGTAACGATGCTTTGTAACGACACTATAAATATCAATAGTATCGCATGCCCTCGAGCTGTTCGCTTTTTTTTTTCCCTACTGGCAATGGTAAAACCTAAAACTTTTCCTATCCAATTAGGGTAAATGTTTCAAAATCTATTACTTTCAGTATATCCAACTTTCTTCTTTGGGAAACACAAATGCTTAACCTTGCGGAATCACAAGTTCTCTTTGGATTCTTGGACGGATCCATAAAACAACCAGAGGAATATATGTTGTTTTTAAGAAAAATGACGGAAGTATCATTAGAAAAGAAAATCCTGGAGAAAAATTGATACACTTTTGAAGGGATGGTTGATGAAAACCCTAACCAATGAAGTATTGAATTTTGTCGTTTGCCTCAAAAATTCGGGTGATTTATGGAATGTTTTAAGAAATGCCTTTGTTCAATCTTTGATAAAAAGAGAGTTTCATTTACTTCAAGAATTGCAGACTATTAGAAGAGGATCATACAGCAATCTAAATTAGTTTTTACATGTCTTTAAGGAACTCTATTTTGAACTAAGAACAATAGACAGACCTATTCAAGAACAAATCAAAGTGATCTGATTATTAAATAGATTAAGAGATAAGTCTTATGCCCTTGTAATCATTGCCCTTAGGCCACCAATACCACCATACAATACTAAATTAGAAATGTTGAGGAGAAGTTATGAAATGTGATTGAAGAATGTTGAGAATACTAGAGGAAGACGAGACTATGGTAGAGGTAGAAATACAAGAGGTATTCTCAACACTTATCCCACTTCCATGGTCCATGACTTTTTACCTTTTCCTTTTCTTTAAAATCTTTTTATCGTGGATTACTGAGCAGAGAGAAAGGAAGAAGCAGCCGAAGGGTTTCTTTCTTTTCAGTTTTCATCCAAAGGGGTTATTTATGATATGACGATGTATTATTTTATATTAATTTTTTTTATTCTACAGTTCTTATAAAAAATTTTAAAAGTATAATTATTTTGGTAAAAATTCAAAAGTACAGCGATAGCCGAATGCCAACAGAAAGATCTTATAAAATGGTCTAAATCTTAAAGTGGCATGTAGTATGGCTAAAGGTGTGCCCAATCTTGTAAAATTTAAGTGAAAATGAGTTTTATCACCATAAAAAAATATCTATGAAAAATGCCTTCAACCTTTTTTTTGCCATCCGCCTTCAAGTGCGTATATACATATACACTTTTAAGTTCCTAATTAAATTTAGTAGTAGACATGAATATGAAATTGGTCTTTTCTTGTTAATACAAGGCTTTGACCTTATTTGTTTATCAAACTTCAACTCTCATTACTTTAGACTGTTGAAAAATTAACTTATAAATATTCAAATGAACACTAACTCTAACAAATAATTTCAACCAACTCTAACTATATTATAAGAACTAAAGTTGATGTTAAAACAATAAACAAACACTGCGTTCAAATCCCATGGCATATAACTTTACAGGATAATATGCTGATAAAGTGTTCATGTTCTACGGCAACCTCAAGTTTGTAAATTTATTGTAAACCCGAATGGTAAAGAGAGATTCTCATCGTCTCTAATGTCAACTAAAAGGTCCATGAGTCATACAATGGCCATTTACATTACATCTTCAATGAGAATTCAAATCTACTGCATGCAATGATTTCATAAATCTTCTCTTCAAGTTCAAACAACACCTATCAAACGTGAGCTTGCAGCATTAAATTTTGGAACTTCATTCCCATAAATGATCTTCTCGTAATCCCAGAGAACAAGCAAAAGGAAGTTCAGAACAATTTAATACCAGTCAAGTAAACTCAAAATTTGTCATGGGTTCAAAAAAAAAATAATGTAAAAATATGAGGGAATAGTTAAAGATACTGTAATTATTTATTTTACGCTTTAAATATATTAATTTAAATGAAGATTTTATTTTAAATAAATATAATTTATTTGTAGATAAAAAACCACGCGTCCACATAGAAAATAAAAATACCGGTATGAATCACATGTTTTTTTCCCGAAGGTTCGTCCATATATTTACTGACTTTTTCAAAAATAAAAAGAATTATATAGATGATCATATTAAAAATTCAAACTAAGTTATTGACTCTTGGATTTAAAGATCAATGACTAGAATTTTAAAGAAATTGACAAATTTTATTATTTTCAGACAAAAATCAGTACTTATTTAATTTAAATAAATTTTAATAATATATATATATCATCTAATTATAATATCTAAAAAATAAGTCATACCCTCTAAGGCCTCCACCCACCTAGTATATATATTTACAAGAGAAAATTCGAAGATGCCTGCAGTAAATTTGCCCCCATAAAACAACACAGGGGTCAAAATTAGTCAATGAAGTTTAAATAGATGTGAAGATGTCATACGGGATGAGATAAGTTTTGTTTGATTTCAATTTCTTTTTATGTCTAAAATCATTCGTTACTAATATAGATTCTAAGATATATAAACTTTAATTATTCAAATTATTATATAATTCTAACTTTAAAATCAATTTTTACCTTAATTTTATTTAACTACCGATGGTAAAAGAAATTATCACTGAACGCACCTCTTAAAGCGAGAAAGTTTCCTCCTCTTCCATGAACCTTCTCTCCTTCAGAGCCTTCATCCGCGCAATCGCGCCCGCAGGGTCGAGGCGCTTGGGGCAGTTCGCAGTGCAACTCCTGATCGTCCTACACATGTACGGACCGTACGGTTGCTTGTCGTCGTCCGTCAGCGTCCGCAGCCTTGCCTCTGCGAAGTCATCACGACTGCAAGACAACCATCGATACAGACAAAACTGAAATATAAATACATATAAACCTCCGTCCCCAAAAGAATATTTTATTTTTAGCTAAAAAATTAACGGAAATGTATCATTAAAGGTGATGGAAAGATGTACCACTGAAATTTATGATTTTAGATTAATCGAGAGGTAGTCAAGTATCATCCAAAGACGTACCTGTCACATATCCATCTGTATGCGTGCAGCAATGGCGCGGGACCCAAGAACTGCTCCGGGTTCCACCAGTACGCAGGGCAAGCGGTGTTGCAGCACGCGCAGAGTACACACTCGTACAGGCCGTTCAGTTTCTTCCTGTCCGCCGGAGACTGCAGGAATTCCTTACCACCCTCTGGCCTCGTCTTGTTGGTCTTCAGCCACGGCTCTATCAACCTGAACTCACGGTTCGTAACGTCGTTGCAGCAGAGGCGAAAGCCATGTATATATGCGAACGTTGGACGAAAAGGTACTGCTCGGCGCTTGCTTACTTGTATTGCTGGTAGAACGCGGTCAGGTCAACCACCAGATCCTTGACGGCATACATGTGGGGGAGAGGCGTTACGTCTGTGGGTCTTTTGGTGTTTGTGTCGATGGGCCGGAGACATGCAAGGTTGTTGTCCCCGTCGATGTTCATGGCACAAGAGCCACAGATTCCCTCTCTGCACGATCTCCTGAAGCTTAGAGTCGAGTCTTGCTCTGCTTTTATCTTCTGAAGAGCATCCAGGACCTAGCCTGATCTATGAGCATTAATTTCTAGATGCTGTATGTTGCCTTTTAAAAAGAAATTAAGCGCAAGCTATATATGTGCATATAAACTATAGTATTATGATTACCATGGGGCCACAGGTAGTAAGGTCTACATGGAAGGACTGGAGGAAAGGCTTCTGGGTCTTGTTGGGATCCCAACGGTAGATTCTGAACTCTTTCATGGTGGTTTGACGCCTTCCAGGTGCTTTCTTCTTCTCCACTTCACCTGCAAGTCTTTGATGACCGCCGACCATGAATTGTGCTTTCTGCTGTGCTCTGGGATGACAATTTAGTAGGGGGAAATCATCACCACCACCGCCTTTACTCAAGCATCCATCCCCTCCGAGGAATCTTGTCACCTTGCTGTATCCATCCTTAAGCCACCCCACGTAAACCCCATCTTTCCTTCTCATCTTTTTCCGGGGTCTTCAACATACATATATAGGGATTCATAATTTAAATTTAGCGGTGAGTTGCTAGACTGACGAGATGCATGTAATCAGCAGTTGAATAAGAATTATGATGCACAGGGCATACAAGAAAATGTTGACAGTTGTGCTAGGATGCTCTACACAACACATGCTGCCAGGAAGTTAACGTGAATGTTTGAAAAAAGAAATACAAAGAAAAGAAACAGAGTTTAAAATGACATTTAAAGGACACGTGAAACTTGACCTTAATTTAATTCAAATATTTTTAATTAATAAGATAATATTTTCATCAAAATTAAACGTCAGTAAAAAATATGAAATCGCAAAAAAATTATTGCTTACTTATAATTTAAATATTATGGAAACAGATTGAATCTGGATCGACTCCAAGTGGACTTAAACTTAAAATGCTTGATTTAAGGTATAGGTATCATAATCGAAATTATGTGCATCAAAGCAACAAAAATTGTATGAATTATAGTTAATATTACGAATATCATTTATAATCCTGTTAGGTATAGATCATAGGCACAACTTACCGAAGCATAATCTGATAATCGGAAAAAAATTTAATTATTGAGATTACGAAATTATTCTTACATAGTTATTTTGCATGATCAACCAAAAAATAATTCTAATGTATTCAGATTATAATTATAATCACACAAACTATCTCACAATTAGCCGCTCTATCATTTCAACCAGATAGGACCTTAGATTCACCATTTTCTATGGAGCCACGGGTATAGATAATAGAACTACATCTAGAACCCTGACCCTAAATTCTGATAGAGTTTATATTCTGTTCATTCCGTTGTAAATTAGTTATGATGGTTATATTTTCAGTTGTACTGGTGTTGTGCTGTATGTGTATATAAGAAAGGTGTACCCCCTCAGTTCAAATTAATGAAAATTCCCCTTTCAGTTTTTCCACCTTCATCTTCTTCACTTGTTCTCAGTTCGTTCTTTCAGTTTCTTCAAATTCAACTCAGGCACATGAAAATAATAGGTCAGAGTCTTTAGTCCAACAGATCTTCCAACAATATGTTAACTGTTGTCTATAAAATTACTTTAACGATAAATGAACCTAAGGAGAAAATCGTCTAATTAGCAAATGGGTCATTAATTTATGATAAATGTTTCAAATACAGGTAATATGACAAAATAAAACATAAATTCAATTGTCCAAAACTACAACTGAAATGTTCCTAGCCAGTAAAGCCAACTGAATCGTCAGTATTTCTACCTTAGATCACAATTCCGTAATTTAGAAGTAACTCAAGCAAAGCATCCAAAACCATGAGTCAGAAGCAAACCCGAGATAGATTGATCGTTGATCACCTAATCAAACCTAAAATATTGACTACGAATGATCCGACCTAAAAATTGCAGATTTACAGATGGAAAATTATCAACTTACATAGGAGAGGAGCCGACGACTAAGACGATACCACTATGCCGAGGGAGGCCACTGGGAGGGGCAACGCAGCGAGCAGACAAGCGGCGCAAGCGATTGTGACTTGCGGCAAGCAGCTCATGGACAACTCAGGTCAGAGCGGCGCACGAACGTCGGAGTATGCGACAACCGTCAGAGTAAAGCACGGACGTCGGAGGCTACGACACGGTGGCTGGGATAAGACGAGCGGCAAAGTGAGGAGGCTGCTGCGTGTCGTCTCGTGTGTTTACAGAATATTTTTGTGATCTGTTTTATACATGAGATTTTTTATTTTTTTATAAATAAATTTTACCTAAAGTATAGATTTACCTATGTATTTATGAAAGAAATAAAAAAATTCTTATAGATGAAAAAGCATCCCCACAGACAATATAGAACAAGGGGCATCTCACCTAAATCCAACCAACCAAAATCAAAATAGAACACTAAGAATAAAAAAGATATTAAATATTTTAATTTGTAAAAATGTCTTGTAATTTTTTATTAAAGTACTTATTTATTTTTACCGTAATATATTATTTATTAAAATTATAAAGTTAATCATTTTAAATTTTAAAATGATTTACTTTTTAAAATTTTAATTCTTGTATTTACACAAACACCTGAATTTTCAATTTTATCCATTTTTCATCACATATACAAACACTTTTGTAGGAAATTAGTTTCTTGTTATTTTCTATTAATTTCATTTCTCATTATTTCTTTATCATAATTTCTTTGTCTGTCATTTCCATATGTATAGCCAAAAATAAAGGTTACTACCAAACAACCAAAAATGAAAATAAGTACAAATAGAAAAAAACTGGGTATTTCCAGCAACAACCAGGTATGTCCCTTGTACAACCACTAACCTTATTATCTATTGTAACATCCAGATATCAAAACTTCCCATGGAAGAAGCAAAAAATGCATGAAGATTACAGTCGGGTAAAGTGGTAAACTGTCAAGCTAGCAAACTGCATATGTTGTTTTCATCTCTTGACTGAAAAGGTAGAGGCAACAAACAAACATATCAAGCATACAAATTTGTAGGCGTAAGAGCAATTCATGGGAATCAAGAAATGGGAAACGAATAACCCAAAAAAAACAGTGATTCTATTCAATTTTACAAAAAATAGGATGACCAACTGCATAGAATCAATTAAACTGCAACATGATTCTTTTGTCGAGAATACCAGAGAAAAATGAAACGTGAGAGATACTGAACAACAAAGTTCAACCAAGGATGTTATCAGAAATGTAAACTTGGTTGACAAAATAATGGAACAACAAAGTTCACATGCAAGGAAAGAAATATGGAATCGATCATTCCACCAAGCTAACTTCTATCAACTCCTCGGAAGGCTAAATCTATCTCTTCTTCAGTCATTTCAATTGTTGCATCACTGTCAAATCCAGTGTCATCTGCCATATGTCCTCCCACTTCCTCAATCTGGTTTTCGTGAGAATCCACCAATATTCCCAGCTCAGCCGCATAAATTTTTCTACAGTTGACCGCCAGTTTGGTTAGTTTGTTCTTAGCGAGTGGTGCCATTCCTCCATCCTCAAGTTTAGCCAATTCTTTCACCACACGAGGTACACAACTCCACTGTTCTATAGCATGCTTCACACACTAAATCAAAAAAGAATTAGACTGTATTTGCATCAAAAGGTTACACTAAAGTTACATGCCATAGGAAGGAAAGAGACGGCATATTCAGAAAAAGACATGCACACAAAAATGAGCCCCTCTCATATCGTGCAAATAGGATGCTAACCAATGGTTAAAGATGAATGTGCTATATGTGATCTAAAGTTTTTTAGTCACTGCAAAAGAAAATCAATACTGCAGAAATAATAGTCGTTACTTCCAAAACTTCCAATCGGAGCATAGAGCAGCATGCAAACTAGTAAGTTGCATGTCTAATGATTTTATTCCCAGCCTTTAGTTCAGATATCAATTAAACTAACATGACAGTCGAATACAACAGTAAAATATGCCTTCATGGAAATTCTGAAGAGAAAAATTGTAGTCCAGCAATTTTGTTAAGGTAGTGAGTCATCATAAAGTTGCATGCATACCTGATCTTCCCTTAAAGCTTCAATAGCATCTTGCAAACAAGTAATTATACCTTCAGCAGCTATTTTCTTAATTTCATCTGGTTCAGGCTGTTGACATAGACGAAATAAAAGTTTAACCATATGAATTAGGTTCATTGACATGACAAATTCTATCTGCTACTGCTTACATCTATTCCATATAAGTTACAACTTTTCAACTTACCTTCTCTTCTTGACTCTCTAACCATGAGGTGGTCTTTTTGAAATCATCAGGGGCCCATGCTTTTAATTGAGAAAGAGAAAAAACGTCAGCTACATCATCTGTATCCTGCAAGAGAAGAAATAAAACATTCAAAAGGGCAAGTTTGAATTGGAAGCTAATCCACAGATGGACAATCAAGCAACAAAATGTATTTGCAAAGAAAAGCACAACAAAACACAAATATCATAGTTACTAATAATTGCTAATTTGTTATAGCCAATATATGATGAACAGATGCGTGTCAAGGGAACAAAAGATTTATGGTTAGACAAAACTCAAGATGGAAACAGACTCCTCACAATACCAGTTCCTCAAGTTCACCATTCATGACTAATGAGGACTAAAATCAAACATAAAGCTACTTACAATGACCATATAAAGGCGTCAGCTTGAGAAAGCATTGAGCAAATTACTTATATTTAATTGTATATTTGTATGCATACACATGGTTTGGCTACTTCACAGATAACCTAGATCAACTTGTAGTTGACAAGGTTACCTGTGTAGGATATCAAACACAGAGATGTGGTCTATATTTCTCTATGTTAAATGCAAATGGATACACAATTTCTTCTAGTGATGCAAAGAATGTTAGAGAACATTTAGCACTGGAACAATGCTAACATTAAACCTATTGCAAATTTTAGAGTAAAAGAATATTAAAGAACACGTAGCACTTGGACGAAGTATAGAAGTGTATAGAATGAGAGATACTCAAGCAAAAAACGTTACTGAACGGCAAAAAACAATTTCCTGGAAATGTAATTCTAAGAATTAAATAAAAATCAACGATTTAAATACTAGAATCATGAGCTTACAATATGATATTTAATATGCCTTCCTTTTATGGAATGTTTGGAGAATAACCAACGGTTCAATAATTTCCATAGTACAACATGACATTTACAAATTAAGGATTAAACTTTTTTTGTACTTTCATTTAAAAAAAACATACTTCAACTTGCTGAACTTCAGCATCAAACTAATTTCTCTTGTATTTTATATTAGTCCCAACAGAGTTTAAAATATAAGTACTCATTGAGTACAAAACTACCCATTACATGGGAGTTTGTCCCCATGGAAAGTAAAGGAAACCTAACGATTTTCCATTTGACTAGATTTTTCCTAGTGTTTGTACCTTCTATGGAAATGGAAAACAGTTTCCAGAGGTTTCAAGATATAAAAGCAAGATTTTTCAACCTTTTCCAAAAATTAAGGTTGGAAAAAGACAGAAAATTTCCCAATCAGCCCTCCTCACACATTCATTTCTTCCTTCTTCTTTCATTCAACTTCCATTCTTCTATTATTTATCTTCTTTCCTCTGATGTCCATCTTTTTTTTTCATTCTTCAATTTTCGAATTTTATTTCAAACATGAATCTGTGGATACGAACACCTTGCCCTTCTTCTTCCATCCTTCTATTTATTCAATATTTCTGTTTTTTCTGATTGATAAAAAGTTCATTGATAAAGTTGACTGAATATTAAAAAAATGATGGAAGTTTATTGAAAGCTATGTTTCATGGAATATAGTCATGAAAATTATTAGAAAGCCTGTGAAAAATATATTAGAAAACTATGTTTTCTTTGTTTAGTGATGAAATTGGAATCTGAAAAATATCATCTTCCATTTGATTCCATTGACAAGCACAAATAACAGTATTTATTTTCCAATTGTTTCCTGTGTCAAATACAAATACCAGAAAATCAATCAAAAGGAAAATAAATTCCATTGGTTTCTGTTTCTGAAACAAACAGGCCCTAAGAACACTCTGATCTTATTGAGCACCATCGATTCCATTGTTCCTAAGCATGCACCATCAATCTGTGGGCACTTTATGTGGTAGAACTTTTTATCCTCTTTGAGGCATGCACAGAGAAGGTTTTCTTTTGCTTTTCAGGTTTGCAGGGAGATTAAATTTAGTAAACAAGAGAGTACCGATTACTTTGCAAACCTTATGATGAAAGTTATTTTTCCGCCATGGTTTCCCAGCATGCATAAGATATTGATCAATGTCGATGAGCTTTTTCAGCTTATAGCATTCTGAAATCCATTCCTATACACAAATAAAGTCATCAAACATTAAGAGATAAAACTTTATTCAATAATCAACTATCCAATTGATGGTAGATTATATGATACACCTTTCATTAAAAACTCAAAAATCAACTTCCCATGTGCAAGACTTGACTCATATGTACATCAATGTAGAATTCTACTTATTTGTTTAGTTACACAAATATTTTCCAGCCATTTTCTTCTGTTGAAGGGAAAGTAAGTTGAAATATTGTATTTAACAAGTGGATTGGATGACAAAGCCTTTCCATAAGCAGAATGACCAACAAGTAAAGGTTTCTTTAATCACTTTCAAATCAGAGACTCCATATCAAAGCCAAACAGCACATATGTTGTTGAACAAGAGAGATGATGCATGGTTATTAAGGCCCCAACCCTTGGTACTTAGAACTCCATTTAAATATCTACTTTAATATTATTTTCTATGCATATATTTTATATATTTTTAAATATTTAATGGTAGTTGTAAATACTTCTAGCTCTATTATTTCCTAAATTAAAGAACATAAATAACCCTATGATAACATGAAAACATAAAATGTAACAATACTAATATGTATATTTCAATAATATTCCATCAAAAAAAATTTAAACTTTTTGCAAGGAAAAAGCTTAAAAATCTTGAAAAACATATATTTGATTAAATAGATTCAATACATCTACTTAATTAAGATAGGTTGTGAGCATCCAAGATGCAACCAAGTAATGCTTGGGTGCCTGCTTAATAAGCATGAAAGGGTATTAGGATGTATGCCATTCTAAAGTATATCCCTAAACGAAATACATTACTATACTGAAAAGGATTTACAAGATACTAAAACAGTGCAACCTTTGAAACAATGGTCCCACAATCTGCCTCAACTTGCCTAAATTTGGGAGTGTTTGGAAATGCACAAACAAGAAGCGTGCAATCTGAAGTCCAGTCAGGTTTGTAAACTGCACCCATTTCCAAGGCTTGTGAACGCAGAGTGCCACGTTCTGGATTCACAAAACCAGATAATACAAATACCACTCCTTCCTGATGCATCAAATTAGCAATATCAGCCTTGCCAAAAGATGTGGACAGATTCATAGCAAATGTGGTATTGTGGTTAATAATAGAAAAATATGACTTTTTGTTGGATACCAATAGGTTTGGGAACTCCATGGCTTTTGAGTTCAGTGGATTAACATATTCCTTGTTCTCCTCAGTATCTTTTGCAGAATTCTTCCGCTTCATATTATGGTGTATGCCTGTGCTACTATGTTGTTTCATCTACATGGTCTTGATCCTGTCCTTTGTAGAACCCATTCAGATAAGTGAGCCTTCTTTTCTTTTTACTGTGAACTCAGCCCTTGGAATTGGAATTAGGATCAAATATGCATCAATACTCCGGAAAACAGCAATTGTCAATGATAAGAATGCAAACCTGCTGAGATTAGTTACTGTTACTGAAAATCACTTCTTTTGTGATTAATTTGGCTAAACAAAGAAGATAATAATTTAATGTGCTTCCACAATGGAATGCACTCTGTAGAAACAGAATGTGTAAATAATATTTAGGATCTTTGAGGCAGAAAGTTGACTGACATCAACAATTGTACATAATGTCCTCTTAGTTCGAATATAAAATGAAAGAAGTTTAGTTTGTTGAATTCAAACCAATACATAAGACCTCTATTTATAGAGGCAACACACAATAACAAAAACATAACAAGTAATGTGGGACTAAACCCACACAAACCTAAAAACCTAATACAAAATTTACTCCAACACTCTTAATTCAGTCAGAAACAGCCAAACAAAAAAGAAAATTTAGTACACTCAACAAGAAAATGATTTTTTGTTTCCTACTAATAATATAAGAGAAGCTCTTGGAGGTGTGTGCAGTTAGACAGGAAAAAAACCATATAATGATTCAACATATAACTGAGAAATCTAGAGCCTCCATCCGCTCAAGAATCTAGTCACCTTGCTGTATCCATCCTTCAGCAGCCCCAAATAAACCCCCCATCTTACACCAACATCTTCCTCCTGTGTTGACAACCGCCAGGTTTCTCACTGAAATTTTTTGTCTTTAACACATATTTACCACAATATACAAGAAATTCATAACTTAAGTTTAGCAGGGATTTGCTAGTTTGGCAAGATGAATGTAATCAGCTGTTGAATTATGAGGCTCAGGGCATGCAAGACAATGGCGTCAAGAAGATAATTGTGAAGCTTGAAAAAAAAGCAATTTAAATAAGGAAACAGTTAAAAAGAATTTAAAATCGATTCTAAAATTCATCTCAATGCAAATGATGATAAAGTGACATTTGAAGGACATCAAGACACGTGAAATTTTATATTTTACTTGTATTTCAATTTTTTTGAAAACGGTTAGAAGATGTTAACACCAATATTTGAATTTTGGTGGAGAATATGAGATCACACAATTTTAACTAACTTAACTACTTAGGGTTGGTTGCTTATAATTCAAATATTATTCAAGTGAAAAGGTGGCAATGAATTAGATCTATATCAAGTCCAAGCAAGCTTAAACTCAGATCCATCATTTTCCATTGAATCAGATGTAGGTAGGGGTGGCAAAATAGGTTAACAAGTCGAATTTGAATTCAACCCATTTACAACTTAACTCATATAACTTGACTTGATTCATTTAAACTCAACCCCAACTTGACTCATTTATTTAATAAGTTGAAAATCCCAACACAAATTCAACTTGTTTATAAATGGGTTGACCCATTTAACTTGTTTATGAACTTAAATGAGTTACCAATGTAGCCCAACTTGTTAAAATCATTTAACCTGTTTATGTTATTTAATTTGTGACTTACATAATCTGTTTAACCAATGTAACCTATTAAATCTATTGCATGCTATAAAAAATCATATAATTAACTAAAAATGAATAAATATGTGTGACATTATATGGTACATAATATACTAATATAAAATACATATTAAATAATTCAAATTTCTTATGTAGATTGGTGGGTCATAAACAGAATATATGCTCAACCCAAATGGGTTAACTCATTTAACCCATTTATGACCAAAATTCATTTAACTACAATTCTTACCAACTTATTAAACGGGTTGGCTGGTTGAGTTTGCGGGTCACCCTTGGAATTAGGACAAGATCCTTGTCTCTAAATCAAGCACCAAATCCAATTTACAGATGAAATGAAAAGGTCAGAGTCTTAGGTCCACAGATTCTCCAACAAAATGCTAATTGTTGTGCATAAAATTACTTTAACGATAAATGAACCTGAGGAACGAAATCATCTACTTAGCAAATGGGTCATTAATGTGTAATAAAATATTTCAAATACAAGTTATATGATAAAATAACACGTAAATTCAATTGTTCAAAACCACAAATGAATTGTTCCTAGCCAGTAAACCCAACTGAATCGTCAGTATTTTTACCTTAGATCAAAATTCTGTAATTCAGAAGAAACTCGAGCAAAGCATCCAAAACCATGAGTTGCAAGCAAACCCAAGATAGATCGTTCGTTGATCACCTCATATAACCTAAAATATTGACTACGAATGATCTGACCTAAAAATTGCAGAAGGAGAAGGATATTACCGGGGAGAGGAGTTTGCTACAGACGTTAGAGTAACGCACGAACGGTAGAGGCTGCGACAACGGTGAAGGTTAGAAGGCGAGCAGCACGGTGAGAAGGAGGCTGTGATGGCGTAAGAGGGGAGAGGACGAGCCGTGCAGCTGCTGCTCGGGACGTCGGCGGACGCTTCAGGGAAAGTGAGAACCGGCGGCGACGGAAATTCGAGAAATGTTCGGCTTATAATCTATATTATCGTATAATTTTAATGTGAAATTAATTTTTTTTTACAAAATTTTTACCTTAATATTATTTATAAGACAAATAAATACCTACAAATTAAACCAAAACCCTACGAACAAAAGCCAGAACAAGGCCGATCCGATAACTAAGAATGCTCCAACAATTTAACAAAATTTTGTTCCACAAAGAAAACAAAATTAAAAATTAATATAAAAATTTTGTAAAATCAACTTTAACCTGAGTTTTATCTAATTTTTAAAGTTGAAAAAAAAAACTATCTTCAAAGAAAACAAAAATCAAAATAAATATTCGATAAATTTAAAAATAATACTTTTTATAAGTATTTATAAAAAAATGATTTATTAAATACCACATGCACAATCTGGTATTAAAAAAATCATAAGATTATTTGCAAGCATTGTAAAATTTTAAAACTTTTCTGTATCTAAAGGTAAATATAAATGTAAAAATTAAATATTATAATATTTTAAAAGAAGCATTATAAATTTGAATTTAAGAGTTACAATTCTTATATAAACATTCGAATCTATTTATCTATCTATAATATTAAAATACATGTGTTACTAATACTAATCTATCATTAAATAGGGTAAATACCAAAACTTTATCAATAATCACAAAAATAATTTGAAAAATGTTTTTTCCATCGATGTCGTGAGGTGAAGAACGAGGAAACAGAGAAAATTGTAATATATGTATCGACAAAAATTTTAAAAAAATTTCTAAATTTTGTGGACAATACAAACATCAGAAATTAAAGAAGTTTTTTCAATTTTTTTCCTAATTTTCCTATCATACAAATCACTTAACAATACGTATGACATTTTTTCCAACAAATTCACCGCCCTAACTTGCATAATATAGACCACGAAAAAAAATCACAAAACTGGCATCCCAGGAACGCGGCTGATAAATTCTCACTGCGTCATTCTTTTTATTCTTCCCTCACCTTTCACATGTCTTGACAAGGTCAAGTAAAAAAATTGCGTCGGAGTCACTACGAAATTACGAATCAAGGAAATAACGAAAAAGAGATATTCTTTACGTACGAGAAAAATCAAACAAACTTCTCCTCCCAACCACAAACATGGATAGGTTTGTACCACCTAAGCTGTGTGGATAGCGCAGAGCATGCATCTTTAATGGAAGATTATTCTATTTTGAATTCAAAACATCTAGAAAAGTTAAAGTAGGTATCCGTGCTCTTCCTTCGGTCAGTCCTCGTCGATCTCTGAAAATTCTCGGTCGTCTCGAGTTTCCAAGCCCGATGAGAACCCGGACTCTTCCTTCGGTCAGCGTCTCGACATTTTTACGTCTTACAATTTCTCAAAAATAATCTATCAAAATAGTACATTTTTATTAAAGTTCAAAGGTACATTTATTTTAATTTTAAAGTATAACTTTTAATTTTTAGAATAATATTATAATTACGCACTAGTACATGCGGAGTAATAATTTAGGAATTACGTAACTTTTTTAAAATTCTTAGTTTACGGTTAATAGGTTTTTTTATTACTAATATTTGTAAAAAGGTATTAAAATATTTACTCCCTTTCAATTTTATGATTTTATATTTAAATAAATATTTATTTATTAAAATATTCTATAACTGTTGAGATGTCCTTTTGTATTTATTAAAAAAATATTTAAATATCCTAAAACAATGTAGAGGAAGGATAATGTAGACTTTTCGTGAAAGAACCCTTACGGTCAGGAAGCTACTCGGATTGGTTGTGTCTGTAATAAGAAACGGTTAAGAATAATAATAATAAAATTTATTTACATTATTTTTTAAATTACTTCAACCTACTTTAAAAATTAAAAACAGATATAATAAACATAACCTAAATCTTGACGGAAGCAAGCGCCCATCTCTTCGATCGGCAGAAAAGGTTGAAAAGTTGCGGAAAGAATGGGTACAGAAAGGTGGGAAAGAGGAGGGGAACACCAATAAAAAAAATATTTTTCCACTTTATTAGTTAATAAGATATGGAATCGAAATTAAATAAAAGCATTAAAAAGACAATATACATGGCGAGTATAAATTCCTTGCAGGGCCTGGTATAATGGCATCCTCCGGAAGGGAGAGGAACAATCAACAATTACAATAGCAACAACAAGGTGGTGTTATCTGCAGAGTGCGATCATATACATGTCTTTGCTGATCACGGCCCCTTGATCAGCATACTTGCTTCGATCTCTTGCAGTCTACTTCACAAAATTTCCATGAATCTTCCCGGCGACATTGGCAGCTTCCGTTCCTCCGGCGGTGGAGTTGGCGGTGGCGGCGGCGAGGAGTTTGAGTCGTACGGCAGCGCTAATTCTATTCAAGAACCTCAAGCGCTCCTCATCGACTCCTCCTTCGGTGGTGGTTATGTTGATCCCTTCCATGGCTCACCGCCACCGCCCGGCCGCGCTTGCGCCGATACCATAATGGGTGCGCCGCCGGTTTCGGCAGCAACCAACTTTTCCACGGTGGGATCGGTTCGGTCGTCCCCGATTGGGGGGGGAGTGAGGAGGACAAAGAAGCGGTCGAGAGCATCGCGGCTGGCGACGACCACAATTCTAACGACCGACGCGTCCAATTTCCGGCAGATGGTGCAGGAGTTCACCGGCATCCCAGGAACGCCCCTCTCGATGTTGTCGTCGTTTACAAGGCCGCGATTCGATCCGGGCATCGCCTCCAGCTCGCCGTCGCACCACTCAACGGTAGCGTATCTGTTGGGGCCGCCCTTCGGTCGTGAGAAGATTCCCGGCACTACCATTCCTCTACTTAGCCCCTTTCCTTCCACAGGTACCAGCACAAACATCACCACCATCAACACAACTCTTCTTCCCAATCCCACTCCATACGCGAGCAATCCCCACGGTGCAACCTCAACGATGCCACCCACAACAGCACCGCCGACGACTGTTGATACCATTTCCCCACTTGGGTATGCTGCAAATTCCAGTTCTTGCGGTCTACCCATGGGAAACCCAACTTTCAACTCTCCCTCCATGTGGTCGGCTTCGGCAGCACCAGCCCAGATGCGCAACTTTCCGGCCACGGAATGTGATGGCCTCATCACATCTGATTCATTAAGATGTGCCGGCGGTGGCGATGATCTGTTGGATATGATCAATGGGTGGAATTAGAGAAAAATTCAGCTCTTAATTTGGGCAATGCCAATCACAACCAGAGCATTAATTGTTCTTTTCACAGGCCAGGGAAATCTGGATTTTGTCGTCCAACAACAAGGAGGAGACCGGAAACGCAAACGAGGACCCATATACAGATCCATGTCTGATACAACATTCTTTTCTCTTCTCCTTATCATCACTTTTATGCGACAAAATGTCTCGTATGTATGTCGATCGATCGATCTTTAACATGTTGGCCAGTTTCTTAATTATTTCAGATGCTTTCTCAATGTCAAGTTGTAATAGTTAAATTATAATCGACTAGCTAGAACCAAGGTTTCAATTCTTGCGTACGTAAAAATTAACGTTATAAATTTTTTTATACTTCATTGAAATTAAATAATTAACAGAGAAAAAACCTCACAATTAGTATAAAACTTTCAATTTTAACTATTATTTTTGATACAAGATTATTTGACCGAACACACTTTTACACTTGTACACCTCTTAAAGTAACTTACAAACATCGGTAGATTGATTAATATTATGTAAATTTTACTTTACCAAAATTAATTAATTAATTAAAAAATTTACAAGTAATATAAAAATTTTATTTTTATTTATATTTTTAATGTAAAATTATTTTTCTGTTATATATATTTTCATGGGAATTTTTTTTCTGTTAAATCTCTGTTTCAATAAAAAAGATCTATTACTTTTTTACCAAACAACATTAATTAAATCTTTACAGTAATTTATCAAATATAAAAAAATCCTTATAATATATTTACAAAAGATTCACGATAAAAAGATAATCTTTTTATAATAATTATAATTAAAAAATTACTTCATAAATTTTTTTACCAAACATAACCTAAGTAATGTTATCAGTTTCAGCTGCCGCTGGCCGGTTTCGCAAATTGTTGTGACCAGTATCAAAGATCAGACAAGATCTGGAATATTAATAAATAAATAAAAATACGAAAACGTCAATGAGATGTGAGAGCTTCTCTCTAGCTTTGCCGCAACTTTACAAAGCAGCACGAGCTAGTTTAGGCCTTTTGTTTTAATTTTTTAACCATCAACCGATGACTTGGCCAGGGCGTCAATAATTAATTATGTCACCTGTCAATGTACAAGATTAGGTCGACATTTGGGTCTGTAATTAACAAGCTTCCGCCAACAGTATAATCTGAAATATTAATTATTAAAAGTCTGAACAAGAACGTGATACATGACATAAATATGTTTGAAAATAGAGTGAGATTACGTGAGGCAAAAGTTTATATTTTTTATCGTATGGTATATTTTTTAATTTTTTTAAATAATCAATATTAAGAAAAAAAATTACAAAATCGAAAAAAATAGTATTTTTATTATTTTACATTAAGTATTATAATAAAAAAATTCCATAATTATTATTTATATATTTTATTTGATAAAAATATTATACATCACGTACGTACGTACAGATCTTTAATTGATGGTTGAAGCCACAGAATTTGAGCATGTCGTGAAGGAAGATGGATTGGTAAGCTACCATTTGTAAGCACGAATTATAACCACGCAACCCATCGGGAAAGGAAAGTTTTGGTAGTAGTTCATCTTTCCTGAACCATATATATGTCAGTGCTATAAAGGAACCATCTTCCAAACGTCTTTTTTCAATTTATTGATGGTTGCTTTTTCTTTTTTTGAAAAAAATAGTTCTATTGATAAAGTCGAAATTTATGTTTTTTCATGTTAACGTAATTTTTGATGTGAGAATTTTTTTTTCTATTTTCATGACACATATGGTAAAAAAAATCTACTCATATTATACTATTTGTTAAAATGTATAATTTACGTAGTAAGAATTTTTGTAAATCTCATTTTCAAATCGAGTAGATAGTAATTGATAAGTAGTAGAACTGAAATTCTTATATCACTTATGAGTTTTTTTTCTCTTAGTCAATTAATTTCATTGAGGTAAAATTTCTGTGATATTAGAGTCAATCCACGTATACTACTTGTTGGGAAAAATAATCTCAGATAAATAAAAGTGTTAAAATTAAGACATTTATATCATTTTATTTGTAAATACTTTTTCATTAATTAATTAATTTTAATAAATTAAAATCTACAATTAATTTACTACGATAACACGAATATCTGACGTACCGATCATATAGTAACAACCTAAGCTATAACCATACATAGAGATGCAATTCAGCTTAAACTTTATTCAAATTTGTTGAAGTAATAACATTTTAACTGTTGTTTTTTTAAAATGGTATATCGAATCTGTTTTTGGGACATGAAGTCACGTATTTTCAATGATCTTACTATTTTCTTCTGTAAATTGCAATTAATATACTAACAAATTAATGTAGCACAATTAATTTAGATCGATGTATTGTTTCAAACGTTCTAATTGAAAGGTTTAAATTTTTGAAAAGTACGAAAAATGGTAAGAAATATTAAAAAATAATAAATCAAATTATTCGTCATTTTTTTATGTACTTTTAAGGTAAAAATCACTATAAATATAATGCCTGAAAGAAAAAATGTTGCATTTTTTCTCAAAATTTTAATGGCTACGTTGACACTGGAGTTGTAATTCGATCGGCTTGTATTTGATTTGAGTTTTTAAAAAATAACTCAAATTCAAGCAACATTTTCCCTTAATTAAGTAACATTTTCTCAAATGTAATTTCTACAATACAGATTTTGTACGGATTTTCTATCAGCAACATTTTTTATTCTTTCAATTTCGACACTTGCCAAAAAAGTAAACATATCACGATCATACTTTAATTTTTATATGCAAGTATGTACTTTGTATAAATATAAATTCTATCATATTGTTTCCTACGTGCATTAATTTATTCTATCAAAACAGGGTTCGTGCTTGTAATTTTGAATGAAATAAGTTCTTTGCAAAAATCGGACTTTGAGATTAATTAAATTTTCTTAAACTTTAAATTCTATCACCAGATTTGATTATTTATTAAATGAACCAAACTTTCAACAGCCCTGTAACAGTCAATTTTGAAAGCCTAGTCAAATTTGAACTTCAATTAAAAATTAAGACAAACTCAGACTAAATTTTTAAGTTAATAATATTTGTTGGAATTCGACGTTCCAATAGAAAGTGAATCATATCCAAAATACATTAGGAGGTGCAGATGACCTTTCTTAAGACTTAAGAAAGATACTATTTAGGTCTTTTGTAGATTTACAATTACACATTCTTAACCTTAACATTTGTCCAAAAAAATGTAATTAGTACTTACAATATTTTTAATCACAAAAGTAATAATAACCTAGTGATTGCAAGAACTTCTTTAGACTCTTAAATCTCAAGTTTGAATCTTCACTTAATCACAGTTTTTTATGAATTCACAATTTTACTTTGGCTTCTATTTTAATTTGAGCCATGTAATAAATGAAAAAAATCATTATCATCATTGAAAGCTCATAATTAGGTTTTTCTGGTCTGCCTATTCCACAAAACGTCACATTATTACTAATTTGAGATAATTTTAATGTATTAGTAAAATTTTAAATGTAGGATGATAAATTTTTATAAAAAATTTCTTGGTAGCCAATCACAATCGTCACATTTCGAATCGACAGTCGTGGTCTTGATTTCCTTTCTTCCTTCCTTCCCAATTTCGCTACGTCGCCATCGAGGACCGATTCATCCCGACCGTCCCCGGTTAGGTTTCCGGCGATGACGCGATGCATCATCACGCTGACGGGAAGGTACAACTTCGGACGTCCGAGGGGATATCACACCGCCGGCACACTGCACACGTGTGTGGTGGCGTCGGTCGGTAAACCACGGCGGGGGACGGGGGAGCCGAAAGGTGGATGGACGGATTACCCGTTCCGGACGATCGGGACGTCACGTTGTCGGAAAATTTTTCGGTGACGGGAAAGGCGTCGATCACATGATGTTCCAAGGTTTTGTCCGATGGCGCGGTGAATGCTGCGTTCGATGCTGCACCACGGATTCTCATCCAGTGAAATCCAAATTAGGATAAAGAATGCCTGCATCTGTTTTGGATATAATACACGATCCATATTGTGCATGTGATCGACTACTCACCGACATGACTAATGATATTTTCGTTGTTAAGGGATAATTTTTTTCTTTTTTTAAAAAAATTCGTATATATCATTATTATTATTATATAAATTATCATCTCATATTTTACCATATATTTTACTACTATTTGATTGATTTACTGTATACAACCGTAATGTATTGTAAATACAACTGAAAAACAATAAAACAAACATAGCTTAAGTAACTTTTAAGTCTCAAGTTTGAATCCTCGGTTAGACAATACCATCAAACATAGCGTGGTTTTAGGCGTGCGCCCAATAGCTACATTTGTTGTAGAGTTTTTTAATTATATTTATTATGTATTGCAGTATAGTAAATTAATTAAATAGTGGTAATGTGTATAGTAAATTTTAATGTGAGAATTTATATATAGAAATTTATACAGTAATAATGATATATGAGAATTTGTAAAGAAATAGAAAAAATTTCCTTTAAACGGATCCTAAATAGTTCGTATTTTCATAACTTTTTAAACAACTTGTTGAAATTTGATGTGTCCTTTGCGTTGGAGTAATCTTATATTGATAAATATGTGAAATAAATTAGATTTAATATATGAAAAATCATTTTACTTATTATTAATTGATTTTGAGATAAAATTTCAATATAGTATCAGAGTCAATTAACACGCTTCTACTTATAGATACTTGTAGGTATAAAAATAAGTCACAAATGAAAGAAAATGCTAAAATAATTTTATAATGATAAATATAAAGAATAAACTGAACAAAATATACAAAGAACTAGTCTACTCATTTTTAATTGAATTTGAGATGAAATTTCAACAATTTAATCATTTATTAGAAATAGTAGAAATGATTTCTTTGTAAAATATGGTTATTAAGGATGTAAAAAAATTAGATTGAGATAAGAGATATATATAAATGTCCTACTATTTTGTATGTTTTTAATTTTTAAATATTTACATGATAAATACATTTTAGGTTGTAACTATTTTATTTTTGTTTAAATAAAAATAAAGTACGAATTGCATTTGACTAGTTATCTCACAATATATATATATATATATATATATATATATATATATATATATATAATGAGGGCACGAGTTCTATAGGCGCCTACAGAAGTGAGTTCTATAGGTGTCTGTATATCGTGAGATCGACAATTGAAATTTAAAAACTTAAAAGTTACTCTCTCTCATGTAGCAGGTGAAATTTAAAAACACTCTCTCTCATGCAGCAGGTGAAATTTAAAAACACTCTCTCATGCAGGTGAAATTTAAAAACACTCTCTCTCTTAACTTTAAAAATTTACTTATGTACATATATTTCGAACTGTTATATTAATTAACTTATATTAATTAATTAATTTTTCATTAATTACGAATACGGTGATTAAATTTGAAAGATATTTGTAGATTTTTTTTAAAATAATTTGATTTTAATTATGTAGTGTTTAATAAAAATAATTCAGGGTAGAATTTTTTTAACTTAAATATTAGGGTGGATTTTTTTAAAAATAATTCGATTTTAATTATGTAGTGTTTAATAAAAATAATTCAGGGTGGATTTTTTTAACTTAAATATTAGGGTGGATTTTTTATAAAATAATTCGATTTTAATTATGTAGTGTTTAATTAAAATAATTTAGGGTGGAATTTTTTTTCACTTAAATATTAGGGTGAATTTTTTTAAAAATAATTCGATTTTAACCGATTACTTAAAAAATATTTTCATTAAATATTTAAAAACACTCTCTTTTCAATCGATTATTTTCCATGTGTCGTTGTGTTTAATTTCAATTACGATATACACTATTCTATGAGGAGTATTCAACTTCTGCATTTGTTAAGGATTTTACGGAACTACCGTTAAAATAAAGATGTGACGCACGGAACTACTGTTTATGGACCCATCTATAAACGGTAGTTCCGTGTGTCACGGAACTACCGTTTATGGACCGTAATATTTATGTTAAAAAAAATCCACCCTGAAATTTTAAATTCACACATGATGAGAGAATCGGCGTTTTATGTTAAATGACCGGACGATTTCATTAAAAGATCAGCGTTTTAACATTTACACGTGACTTTTTAAGTTAGTTGCGTGCGTTCAAAAGTACACGCCCAATTACTGAACATGACGTGTTAATATTAAAACGCTGGTCTTTTAATGCAATCGTCCGGTCGTTTACCATAAAACGCTGCTTCTCTCATCACGTGTGAACTTAAAAAGTCACGTGTGAATGTTAAAACACCGGTCTTTTAATACAATCGTCCGGCCGTTTACCATAAAACATCGATTCTCTCATCACGTGTGAACTTAAAATTTCACGTGACATATACACCATACCCCTTCAAATATTAAGTTGACGGCCACGCTGTACAACGCAAGCGACTAACTTAAAAAGTCACGTGTGAATGTTAAAACGTCGGTTTTTTAATACAATCGTCTGACCGTTTACCATAAAACGCCGCTTCTCTCATCACATGTGAACTTAAAATTTCACGTGACATGTAAACTATACCCTTTCGAATATTAAGTTGATAGCCACACTGTACAACACACGTGACTAACTTAAAAAGTCACGTGTGAATGTTAAAACACCGGTCTTTTAATACAATCGTCTAGCCATTTACCATAAAACGCCGCTTCTCTCATCACGTGTGACCTTAAAATTTCACGTGACATTCTACGGTGATATTTCACGAACTATATGCATATGTAGCAGTTATTTAACTAAATATATCCATTGACATTACTTCTCCGAGCTGTTCTAAATATTAAACATATTTAATTTACTAAGTTAAATGTTTACAATACTTAATCGAACATTCGAGTGTTAATTAATTTAGCATTAACATAAATGTTAAAAACACTTAATGTGGATTATGTTGATGATCACCACATTTTGTTTATGTTGTAGTTATCTATTGTTGTCCTTTTCAATTTTCAAATTTCAATTAAGTTGATATTGTATTTTACTTTTTCACGGTCTTAAAACACCTAAAGTTAAGAATGCTAAGTGTAATAACAATTAAATCACTTATACAAACAACTCAATCATTTGAAATTACAATTTAATCACTTATACAAACAACTCAATCACTTGAAATAACAATTAAATCACTTATACAAACAACTCAATCACTTGAAATAACAATTTAATCACTTATACAAACAACTCAATCACTTGAAATAACAATTAAATCACTTATACAA